>JAUZST010003250.1:0-71605 GCA_034779995.1 Parotocinclus haroldoi | reverse complement strand
AAGTATTGCCATACTTGCATACATATTGTAGGCAGCAAACACAGTAAGTGAGCTACTGCAGACCGTAATACACGAGACAGAAACAGGATGTCTGAAACATATGAAGGTGCCAAGCCATGTATGGATTTCAAACCACTAGCAATATTTTGTATTGAATGCAGTAATGGACCGGAAGCCAGTGCAATTAAAAAAAAAGTTTTAATATGGAAGTAATATGTTCCCATATCCTAGTAAGGGTGAGAACTCTTCCTGCCTCTTGTTTTGCTCATACTGCAACTTCTTTTGGCTACTGGAAGGAACGCAATTAACACAGAGTTACAGTAATCAAGCCTAGATGTAATAAAGCAATGCACAAGTGTCTCAGCCACAGAGTCAGTGAAAGTGCCTGTGCCTTCACAGTTGTACCTAAAGTTCTCTGGTTGCAATTATTTCACCCACTCATAATTATATTAGCTGATCTGTTTTTTTCTTTATGCAAATGTCAAAGTGCAATGTTAAATTCAGGTAATTCTGACCACATTTGCATTCAGTTATATGTATGGCAAAAAAATGGCTCAATTCACCTGACTTGATGATATACAGTAATAATTCAATCACTCATTTTCCACACGTGTTTAATCCAGTTCATGACTGTGTTGGGTGGCTGGCACCCCTGGACAAGGTGCTAGTCCATATCAGATCACGCACAAATCTCTAGAGCTGTGAGTTGACAGAACCAACCCCTGTGCCGCCTTGCTGCCCTAGTTTTTGCAGAGAAACCAAAACAATTGAAACCAAAATGATTGTTAGTTTAATTAATTTGATTTAGTACTTTATTTCTGTTCTTTTTAAATAGCACGTAATACGGCCATGCCACCCTGAGAACGATGATGCTTATTTAGTCCCCTGGGGCAACTCTCAATCTATAAATACGGTTCCAGGTGGAAACTGAATTTGCCTAGCATTTGATAAAGTCTCTTTGGGAAGATCTCTGAGCTCTAGTCCTGTGCACTGCGGTGGCTCTTGTTTTTTTCCATGTTGCAACACCCATAATTACAATCAGCAGCTTATCATCATGTCCTTCATAGGCAGAATCAGTTGTGTTAGAGATATCAAAATGGAAATCCCCACGATAGATGGAAGTATACATGCAGTGCGTCATTGGATGTAGTGACAAAAATAAGGGCGTCCTCTTTTATGTGATCTTCTTGTTGTCTTTAATGTATGACTGATGGTTCACTGACAGCTGCAGCTCAGCTAGTTCTTTGATGCTGAGGTACTGTACACACCTGAATGTAGATCAAATGACAGTTCCTGAAGCTCTTGCTGGGTGTTGATTACAGTTGATTCTTGGGTACATCGCTCCATTGATTTGTTTAGGTCTGCCGGACTCATGCTCTTGCCTGTGGCTGATGACATGAGATAGTAACGGCTTTGTGTTTCTGACCACAGTCAAGATGTTTTTTTTTTGTATCTGTGTTGTACTGAATGCACGCTGAACTAAAAATATGGTTTTCCTGATGGAGGTTTTAAAAAGATTATCAGATAGCACCATCCAAGGTGCCTCCCAGAGGTGTAAGACGCTAGACCAGCCCACAATGAACCGGGTTCGAATCCCAGCCACTACAAGCAGACATTATTGGCTGTGTCTGAAAGAGATGAGATCATCCCCTAGCACTTAAGCAGCGATCCTTACCTAGCTCTATTATAGACTGGTGTCCTACTAAACTATTTTAGATTATTAACAACACACAACACAACACACAATAACAACACATAGCCCTAGCCATACTCTACATATTATATGATATCATTAGGGCGTTTTACCACTGAAGCAGTGTCCTTCTCATTCTCTCACCCCCCCTCTTTTTTATTCTAAAATAACAAAGGTAAAGCACAGGATTATGGAGCAGCCAGGGCTGAAAGTGGGGTAATAAAAAAAGGTTGCTGTGTCCATCCACCAATATCAGGAGCGCACATCAGAGGAGATTATTACAACACAATTTATTTAATGGAACAGGGATAGGGAGGTGAATGGAGAGATGGAGAGGAAGAGAGCACAGGATGGAGGGATAGGCCAGTAGAGTGATAGAAAAGCAACAACCCAGAAGACCCAGACGAAGGGTTAAAATGGCATCTTTATTTAAGTTTATTCAAGTAGGTTTATTTTATATTTAACTTTGTTTATAGGGAGCTATTGTAAGGCAGTGGAGTCACTGTAGACTTTGTCTCACTGCACTTACTGGATGCCAATCAGATAAGCTGCATTTTGTTGTACAGGCATGCACCGTTTAACGACAATCCAGTCGACGTCTGTTTACTTTAACAACCGAGGTCTAAGGCTAGGTTCACATTGCAATCCACATTGCTCAAATCTGATCTGATCAGATCGGATTTGGCTATCTTGATGGTTTCCATTCCCTAATGTGAGTGAACTGTATCTGTCTGTATTGTGAACTAATTTGTCCCAAAAATGTCTTACATGTCACGTTCATCACCAACAACAAAAAAAACTTCATGTTTGCGAGACGACTCAATGTACAAAGGTGTAATGGATGCGTATGCAGATCATTTGTGGAACACATTTTGCTTAAGTGGACAGGAAACAGCTCACCTGATGTACATAGGGTCGAGAAAGTGAATTTATTATATTTTTTCCCTCCTTGCACTTAGCCTTGAGATTTGTGAGATAGCCACGTTCGTTTGTAGCCACGGTTTGCCATTTGTTTGGCAATTGTTTCAAATACAGTATGTATCGGTATGTTCCTTTTAAGTTCTAATTTCTAACATTATGTAAGTTTGATGTCTGGGTATGAAAAAGTTAGCACAATGTATACGCTCACATTTGCCGTAATATATATGTGCGGGACAATGCCTTAGCAATAACAAGAAATAAGCTGAATTTCCCTGATCTACTGTTGATCGTACAAAGAGGACTATTTTTATTTACTTGGAATGCAGCGATACCAGTATCGGATATTGGGTCAGATACTGTGATCCTGTACTCGTATTAGCAGAATCACTCCAGCACATGGCACCCAATACCAGTTTACAGTAATGTAATGTAATGTAATTTTTTACTGTTGCATTGCTCCTCCCCTTGCAATTTTTCCGAACCCCCCACTTTGGGAATAACTTGACAAAATGATCAGGTCGTCTGATGGACCTTGCCCAAGCGAGGCATAAAGTGGCACATTTCAGACATAGATATCAATGTGCATTCTGGCTTCACACTACCTCTGCCACATCCAATTATCACAACATGTTTGCTAGGATTTTTGTCATTAACACCAGCTTCATAAAGCATATCCTATGTTTTGCTTTGATACACACACTCCATGCCATGGACCCACTGTCCAGCAAGTTAGGCAGAGACACTTTGTTGTTGAACTGTAGAACAGTTGGTTGGGAGTCCTGAATGAAGACTCATCAGGGCTCACCTGGGATTGTCACACAGTAGATTTCTACTTGGTGACATGGTTGGGTGGGAGTAATCTTTTTTGATCTGGCTGGAGAGTTTGGGATAACCGACAGTCCTAACTCGAACTTTACTGTATCTGAACAATTTCTTTCTCTTCTTGCTGGCCTCAATCACTGGTCCAGCGGAGATATTCCTGACATATTTGGTACCACAAGGTGTAGCATGCCAATCATAGTACCTGCTGTGGGTTATGATGCAGTGCAGTGACATTGTCTCCAGGCAGTTCTGTCATTGCAGACCCTGCCTAGTTTCACTCTGCTCCTAAAGGAGTGATGGTTGTTTGCACAGCGATGCCATTATGGAGAGACAGATGGGTTCCACTCAAAGTACTAAATGCACCTGACAAGTCTATCATGATCCATAGAAATGCCAAACTCCTGAATGATTTTAACTTGCTTAGTTCTGGAAGATGCGGAGAGCCCAGAATCTCAAGCAGGCTGATTCAGACCATCGCTCATGATATTTATATATTTATAGGTCTGAGCGACCTTAATCTGGAGTCATGTGACATTTCTTATGAGTCGGGGGGATAAACAGGCAGACCTAATTGTGAAATATGAGAATATTTTTTTCTTGTTACCATCTTGACTCTGAGGAGGCAAAAGGACATGTTCGTAAAATCCACTTGGCGGATAAAAATCCATTTCGGCTTCCATTTCACTAAGTGCCTCCTGCCGAGAATAAGAGACAAAACTTAAATAAAAAGAGAAGGAAATAAAGTTCACCAGTGAGTATGCCTCATTACTTATTATTCGGAGAAAGGACGGCTTTCTGAGAGTATTGACTTGTGCCGATTGAAGAAATAAGACTATGAATGATCCACTAGATTTTGGAACAACTGTGAGGATGGCATTTGATGTTAGCCAATAAGCCTTGGCAAACTTTTGGTATTCCAGTCCATTTTCAATTTTTCATTTTATTTCATTTCCACAAACTTTTGTCTTTATAGTGTTTCGGCAGCTTTCAACCTATATTTTTGGAGAGTTGTTGTATTAAGGATTTATTTGATACAGTAAAGATACATGCCTGACATCGACTCACCTTGTCAGAAGTACAGCAAGTCACCCATAGTCTGTAATGTTCATGGTATATCGGAACAGTAGTCATTTCTAGAACAAGCTCAGCATTGGAAGTAGTATTAAATGTATTCTTACATTATACATTTAATATTGGGTGAAATACTCCCAAAAGCTTTTCTAAAGTTACTGTATAAAATTCTACCAATGTCATCCTCCCACTCCCCACTTAATGTTTGCTGTGTCCTGTAACATCTATGTTGATTGCACAGTACACACGTCTGATAATTCTATTCTTACTTGGTTCATGGTTCAATAGTCAGATTGGAAAAATGACCTCTAACCAAGGAGTAAACATTGCATCGTAATATGCATTTTTTTTCCTTCTTTTTGTTTTTCCAAACAAAAAAAATAATAATCTGCAAAAACAATGACAGGAATCAGAAATTAAAAATTTTGCACAGGTTTGAAATTGTAGACAGAGACATTATTTTCTGAACAATAAATAGCTTCGCCAAACAGCAGGGTTTCCCTGAGAAGAAAGACCTCTTCTAGAGCCTTTGTAAACAAATTTATCAAGGTGTGCTTTAACAAAATGTTTTAAAAATGTCCTTGTGTCTACAAATACTATCATAATAATCTTAAAATTATTTGGTTTTGAAATACAAAAATGGGCATTAACTTTGGATACGTTTCTCTACATTTTGCGAACATCATAATTGGGGTGTTATATGTGGTGCTATAATTAATAATAATTATTCATGACTGGTATCTAGTGTGTAATAACAAAGCTCTGTTTATAAGAACTGTACGACTTTCTTCTGTCAAATGCTCTTAAATGAAAGGTTTTACTTAAATTAACCACAACAAACTACTGGTGTCAGTTCTCCTAGATCGGCCATCATGTTATTACCTGAGGGCACAGTGTTGTATGACCATTTGCAACCGAAAATTAAATGCATTTCACCGTATGCCTGCATGTTTCATGCATGTGTTCTTGAGTGTGCACGTGTGCCCCCTGCCAGACTCGTTTGATCTTTCCCTTTGGACCGTATCAAATGTATCCATGTCACTTGCAATAAGAAGGTAGATTATAAATAAAGAGAGGAACAGATGGGAAGAAAGAGTCACTTTATCCCTATTCAGCAGGATCCTTAATTTCAGTCTGGTGTCAGGTTGTCGGAGTGACATTTTGCTGGCCATGTAGGAGTGTACGAGGAATCCGCTGCAGGTCTCAGTCCAAGTCATTTGGATGTGACAGCCCTCATGGGAAATGGGAGAATTCTTCTCCGTGTGTTCGTCTTGTGGTAAACAAAATGACACACAAGCTGCGTTCCTTTCTGCAGGCAACTTTTTAGTAGCTGTATTATTTGGCCTTTTGAACAAAAAGGAAGCAGACATCACGTTCAGAACGTTCTTCACTGCACTAACACATTGTACCATCTACGCATTGTCTACTGGTTTTACCCATTCCTGAGCATTGTGGGCTAGCAGTTGATGTGATGTCTGTTTGCTTTTCTGAGGCGAAGAAACAAAAAAGTGCCTGCGGAACCAAAAGTGCAATAGCATATCATAACTTTCAGAACTCTGCATGTTTTCTCACCATGCAAACCTTTATGTACTTAGTAATAAAATGTGTATTTATGCTACCTGCCATCCCTGATAATACCGACACGTGTATTGTCACTAAATGAAGCGTGAAATGTGGCAGTGTCACACTGTACAGTTACATATTTCAAGCATTCATTAATATAAGAACAGCCCTTAGGCTTCCAATAGCACAGACTGCTGTTGTGGTTTAGTACCTGCCTGTACATTTTAGGTAAAGTAGAATGGGATTGAATACAAAATGCTGGAGTATTACTTTATAAACCTGTAATTCTTAATAGACGTTTAACACATGACTTCATGAAATAACATCATCTGTTTCAGTCAATTAATTTCCTTGTATTTTTATTTCGCTTATAGCTAGCTAAATGTTTCATTACCAGCAAATTGACCCAAGCAGAAAAACAGGCTGGGGTGCTCTTCACGAACCAGCACACAGCAGTGAGAACAAATAGACGTGTGTTTGTGTGTGTATCTCGTTTTGCTATACTTGTGAGGACCAACTCTCCCTACAATGATGGGAAAACATGGACTTTTTGACTAGTGAGGGCCGTTTCTGGTCTTCGCTTCTGTAAATATTTTTTTTTTATTTATTTGCAAAAATGGCAGCTTTTAAGTTAAAACGGCCAAAAGACCCGCTTTGGGTTAAGAAAGTTAATGTTAGGGGTAGCTGTGGGATTCGTTAGCTGCTATAATCCTTGCATGGCAAAAGTGAGAGTGTGTTTGTGTGCGAGTGAAAATACTGGAAGACTTAGATCAATGACCAGGTGAAGTGACAGGGACACACATGTCCAAACTAGAGAACTAGGTCTACAGTTTTTAACCTTGTGTTACACTTTGCAGAATATTAGGGCAACGATATGTTGGTGGGTGTATGTAGAGCGAGAAATCAATCAAGTATAGCTATGTTATCATTACTGCCACACGCTCGTGAAAGTGTACATGCTCAGACATGCACGTATTCATTCACACACACATCTCTCCAGGGGAGTCCCCATGTATGTGTGGGCAGCCCGCAGAGACACAAGTAAGCCCTCTCCTATCCCCTTGTTTGTCAGTCAGGTAAATTCTGTCATGCATTTCATTTTCAGGAAAATAGGCTGTTTGTGGCATTCAAGAGTGCAAAGGCTGGGATCATAATGTAGTGCACGCTCTCAGGAAATGATTGATATAAAAAATACATGGCATAAATCCCTCTTATTTGGTCTGACCATTTCACTAAGCCTGTGCTTTTTTGCCGTCTCACGCAGAATGGTGGAAACAAGCTGGCGCGTCCTACATTTCTTGAATTCAAGGAAAGGGCTTGTCACAAACGACTTGCTGTAAAGTTGGTCTGAAATATGAAACGTCCCTTAGAAAACAGATGATTTCTCTGTCTTTGTATTTTTTCTCTGCACCGATTCCCTGCTGCTCGGATTTTTCCTTTCGTACTTGCATCTAACATAGCATTGTTCTACACTGCTCACAAAAAAAAAGAATCAACATTTTTTTACAGTATACTGAGATTCATCTGTTCATCACTTGCATTTTCTTGGTCTTGCTCCGTCACTGACCCTGTACCCCCTCACTTTGTTTCTCTGTTCTCCTATACCATAACATTTTAGGACATTATCCTGTATCTCGCTTTGTTTCTCATGTCTCTAATATCCTGTCCCTTTTTACCATGACCCAGTGGATCAGCACAGCTGAGAGGGATAGAGAGGCTTTTTTTGCATCGCTCCCTCCATTTGCTGATTATATCAAGTGCTCGGCAAAGATAATGGGCAGGCGCAGGTGGGAGAGGATGCGCACACAATTACACAGTTCTATGGAATACTTGCACAATGCTATGCGGGATGGCTAAAAGTATGTGAATGCCCCTTGTAATTAGAGGCTTCAGCTAATTTAGTGTAACTGTAATGTTAACAGGTGCAAAAGCCCATCCATGTGGTCATTGATTCTTCATAGACCAGCACTGGCAAGAGAATGGTTTATTGCTCTCTGCTACTAAGGAGTCAATTTTAAACTATGAGAAGCAGCCAAATTCTCCCAACTCTTGATATGTCCGTCCAATTTCCATATGGTGAACTATGTTTCCAAACATTCTGTAGAGCTGAAGGTCCAGCTCACCAGTCCAGCTGGGCATTGCTTATTACCTTGTGCATCAGTGAACAATCCCAGAGAACCAATCCATTAAAGTTTGAATTAATAGTTCTTGGGATATTATTGCTAGAGTGAGTGTTGGACCGTTTTGATGTGCTTGAACATGGGGATGGTGCGATATCTAGATCTTCTGGGCTTCGGTCAAGAGCAAGAATTAAACGGTACATCCCAAACTTTTAATGGATTTAATGGGTTTGTAAAAGTCTTAAAATGTACTGGCTTGCGTTTGATAATACAATATTAGTTGTTGCTTACTAAAGACATCAATGGAAATAACATTTAAAGGAAATTTAACTGTAAGTAAAACAAAAGCAGAACAGCCACAACACAGTGACAGTGCATTTAATCAACTAAGTTTGCACAATCTTCATATTCTGCATGTTGGGGTGTTTCGCAGACGGCCATCTTTAAGCAGCCGGTTTCTAAACGTTAAAATCAAACCACTTCCAGCAAGGCTGGTGGTGTCTGCATTTTGTCCCCTGGCACAGTTTGTGCAAGAATCTTTAGTCATGCCTCAGCAACATAATGTCAGCATTTAAACAACCATTGTGATATTGGGCGATACTTATCGCACACCCCTACAGTAACATTACTTATAGTTGACCAAACTATAAAAATACAAAAATAACTTGCTTAATGCTTGTTGTGTAATTTGTTTTTATTTATTTTTATTTTTATTTTTTTTTGTGAATAATTGCTGTAATGCGACCATGGGCTTCAGAAAGGCGCTATATAAATTAAACATTTATTATTATTATTATTATTATTAACTAATTTCCAATTGCCCCAATTCCAATTGGGATGAATAAAGTTTTCTGAATCTGAGGTGATCCGGTATCAGTGTCACATTGAAAGTCCCTAACCTATGTTGAAATTATTTGGGTTGGCTTTTGCCGGAGATTCAATAATTTTATTGGTGTATTTATTTATTTTTTTTTTTTTATATTCTTATTTTGCAGTGGTGTTTTACAAGGCAGGGCTGCAACAATTCCAAATTGGCCTATGGCTATTGCTTTTGTTTGCTATATTGCTGGAGGGTTTTAACATTGATTTAATATTGTGTGTTGATTTATTTTACAAAACAAAAAAAGTCACTAACCAACCCACTGCACTCATGTACGTGTTAGCAATGCCTTTAATAATGTGAAATCATATTTGAACCCAAACCAGTGTGAATGTTTGAGCACCGTTAGGTGCAGCTATCCAACTCGATCTCTGTAGTAGATACTGGCAAAACTCGAACCATATTGTCATATTTGCACACCCAGATGGAGGCCAACTGTACAGTGTCTTTTTCCAGTAGTTGAGCCCGACTGTGTGAGACAGAGTGCACCTGAGATGCCTAATTCACACAGGCATGTAACGCTGTTCCTGTCTAATATAAGACAGCATCCGCTTTGTTTCCTTCCTTTCTTCATTGATTCCATCTCTTCTCTCTCACCCTTTGTGTGGCTCTATAATGTGACATGATGATTTATTCTCAGGCAGATGGCACATCAGCACTTCCTCAAACAAACAACGAGCCGGCAAGCAAACAACTGACGAGCAAGAAAATGCATTATTCAGGAATAGTGAGAGGCTGCCTTTCTTGATCTAAATTCAGACATTTTGTAACAACACACACGTGTTTGGTTGATCTGTTTTTTTGATTCGAAGGTCAAGGTCTAGTTTCGAGTTCAATGATCTATATTTAGACATTTTATAACAACACCCGTTTGTTTATTTGGTCTGTTTTTTAAATCCATTATCAAGATCTAGATTTAGGTTCAGTGATTGTACTGTGGATGTATGCACCGTTTAATGAGTGCATTACATTCTGGGAAACGAGTCATTAATTAAAATGGACTTTGACCAGACATTACTCTCACATAATCCTTTTAGGCTACTGTCATGTGAATATAAGGATATTTTCTCACTGACCTAAAAAGCACAGTTATTGCCTTTCACAGTCATCTAATCCACAATCAAACCTACAGAGCAAGCACGGAGAACATATAAATATATACATACCTCTCTGGCTGCACACAACCAAGAGCGAATGAGTCCACTTGAAGAAACATTTATATTCAGAACAGGCAAAGTATAATATATTACATTTCAGAGTTATGACTTCATTCAATAAAGCACAAGGGGATTGAACAGATGGGTGTTATACACCATTTACCTGTATCTGATATTATAGAGTGTTTGTTATTTATTCTTCATATTGGTTTGTCAACTACACTGCTCATAGAATTATGGGATATTTCGTTATGGGATATTATGTTTTGAAGTATCCCCTAATTGGTGAGCTGTATAGTTCTTTTTTTTTTAATAAATATTTAGCATACACGCTTATACAGAGCGATTTAATACCACTAAATACCACTAAACTACCACTGTTGGGTCTAACACAGATGTTCTCAGATTGAGATTGGCCTGTATATACTTATATATAGTCTCTATAAAAAAAACTACATCCTAAAGTATGGGTATTAGCATGGAGTTTCTTTCCTCTTGGATGCTACAGCAGCCTTTTCTCTTCTGAGATGGTTTTCAAAAAGAATGCGGAGCATCACTCTGAAGCACTGATGTTGGACAATAAACCCTGACTTACAGTTGTCATTCTTGTTAACCTCAGCCATGTCTGATGCAGTTAAAGTCTCCATGAAAGTGGCCAGACCATTCCTTTATGGACTTTGTTTTAGGAGGGCAGGACACAAAGCTGTTGGAAATCTAATGAAACATCATAGTCACTGAGGCTATCAATATATCCCAATCTATGGAGATTCCCTGCTAGTATGCTTCATATGAACCCTTTAGCAATGAGAAATAACATAGGATGCTAATTAGAAGTGGAGTCTACAGACTTATGGTCATGTAACGTATTACATATCTTTATGGCTGATTCTGCTTTTGGATGTCTTCTCTGTGCTTCAGTAACTGCTAATACAAGAGTTCACGTCCTGAAATCCAGGTCATTGTAAAGGCTCTCTAAAAAACACAGTTTACAATCACATGCACATATAGAGGGTCAATTGCCACTGGAAAAGGAAAATGTGATAGTACTGGGGGTTATAACTCTGTTTGCAGACTGATGCAGCAGACAAAAGCACATTTATCGAGGTCAGCATCAGCCATAGGATGTTATTTACAGTTTATACCAATTCTTAAATAGAATTTTGAATACCTGCCATACCTGCAAAAAATAAGCCCTAAACCACAACCCACAGACACCTTTTATTTATGAATTTACCAAATTACATTTGCATGCATGTCATTTAGCAGATGACATTATTAAGAGTGACTTATAACCAATTGTGTGTTAAGGGCCCAATTGTGCTTGAGCTTGGCAGAGGTGGGATTTCAAACCTGAACCTTCTACCTTCTGGACTATAATTCTCTACCTTAAACACTATACCAAATTATATTAGTCACTTATGACCCCAGATAATACACACATGATAGAAAGACCATGTTTAGAGATTTTGAGAAGAATTTTTGTAGGTAAAAGTGTCACAATTCCAAATTTTGCCTATCCACATTTTAAAATCCTCCTGTTCCCGATTCAGGTTTAGCATTCTGACAGTTCCCCTCACGGAGCAGCTGCCTTTGACTCCTACTTATCTTCATTATTATGCATTTGCAGAATTTCAGGAAACTATTGTAAGCTCTATTTTGTTTACTTCTGAGGCATGTCAGATTGCTCTATATACAATGGAACCTCGGAATTCAATCGGTTTTTCCATTTGACCGATTCGTTTCTCGAACAGTCTGTTCAAAATTATTTTGACCCCAAGTTCGAATAGACTAGTCTTTGATGCAGACCACATAAAATGTGCATTATCTATTGCAATATCAGATTTGAGCATTCATTTACCTGTAGTGTGAGCATAGGGGTCATGGAGTCTCTAAATCTATAATTAAACACCAACTCCTTACCAATAAACTATTGGGAAAGTGGTCCCTTAAAGTGGTTTCTTGCATCTAACCTCAAACAGAAGTGCCTGTTGGTCTCAGAATTGGATCGGCTTTCTAATCGTTTATTAAAACCAAACAAATATGTCACATTTCATTTTGTTCCCTGCAGAGGTTCTGCAAATTACTCTTTGTATTTAGCAAAGCGAGTCTTTTACCAAGAGGTGCCAAACTTAACCATAACACTGTAGGCAGAAAGCAGACTAAATAAAAGTCATGAAAGAAAATAAAGACCACTCTCAGATGCATCCTTTTTGCCTTGCATCTGGTCATGTTCCCTCTTTGGACAGAGTCGCTGACATTTCAGCACTCGCCCACTGAGAGGCAGATAGTAGCACAGTTTCCCAGAGAGCCTTTAGGGGACATCTGTGACATGTTTTCACCTTCTGAGAGCTTTGGGTTACATGATAAGTCTCTCTCAAACACACAGAGCCCCCACCCCAACACACACACACACAGACACACTCACAGAGTTTTGCCCTGCTGCCAACCTGTCAACGTGGGAAGGCATGGCAGCGCCGTGGTTACTGGCGAGGTGAGGAAAAAGCAAAGAGAGACGGAGTAAAAAGGGGATGAAAAATGAAAGGCAGGCGAGTCGTCTGCCATTAGAAGGTACAGGCAGGAAGACGCTCCCCGTCACTCTACCCTACCCTGACTGAATGAGGGCAGAGAGTGTTTTCTACCCTTTTTTATTTGAAATGTATTTCTCTAAGGAGCCAATTTACTTAGATGCCAAATAAAGATTGTAATGTGGTATTACAATAGCAACACAGCCAAAAAAGACAGGTGTAACTGAGGCTTTAGTGTTCTCGATATCCATTAGATTTATAGTCTGGGTCTCAATCCTGTATAAAACATGTGTAAGGACTTAGACACACACAAATAGTTATTTTAATAAGTAGTTTGTGGACAACTTAAAATTGATTATTGATATGGAGCTTGGCACGGCTCGCGTGGTTGCCTCACAGCTCCAGACATCCCATGCCAGTCCTGATCTTGTCCTCCCTGTGTCTGCATGGGTATACTCTGTGTACTACAATCCCCCCCCCCCCACCACATTCCGAAGATGCGTTTTTAATTTGGTCCAGTCTGAATGGGTATGACCAGTATCAATATAATCTTGCTCCTGTCATGAATAGCCATTGATGCCGATGTTGAGTTTGCCTTGCCTTGTTACTATTGTTTTACTATGTTAAAAGGACTTTTCAAATGACCTTGGAACATGACTGTGAGGTCATGATAGAGTTGAGGTTAAGGTTCTCTGCAAGGCTGCCAAGCTCGCAATCAAAGCTGGTTAATAAATTCTGTATGGACCTTGCTTAAGGAGAGCAGTGCAGAAAATTAATCAGCTGACTTTTTGGAAGCGCAAAGCTATAAACGTGTCATATTGAGACTGGAGTATTTAGTGCAACCCATTCTACTGCCATTGTTTGTCTATGGATAATTTCAAACTGCATGCTAGACATTACATTATGAATCTATTACAAGTGAGTGTTGCCAAAATGAAAGATCTTAATAATAAGAAGTGGTGCCCACAGACCTGTGTCCATATAGTGTAATTAACTGAGGAGTTCATCAATTAGAAAATAAGTTAAAAGCTGAAATCTCAATCAAATCAGTATTTGGCAGGACAACCTTTTCCCCATACCAGCAGCTTGAACGATTTACACAAACAGATTGAGTTTAGGGATTTATGCTGAAATTCTGCCATACAATGTGTCCAGTCTTCAGCTGTACTGTTTTGGCCAACATGTGTGCTCTTGTTGTCGTGGTTGTTTTTGTATTTCAGGAGTGAAACCTGGTATAGTTTTCACCTCAAAAGTTTGACAAGATGCTTTTCTGATCAACACAGTTGTCATAAGTGAATATTGTGGCCAATTCGTCCAGTCTGAATGTTTTTTTTATACCCCAGTTAGTCCTGACCCTGCACTTTGATTGGCTGAGATTACCATATTGCATGATAATAGCACTACTGCACCACGTTATCTAGCAATGACTCCAGCCATAACAAAATAGCAACTTTACAGTTATACCAGTAAAGTGAATTATAATACATTTTTCAACATTTCATACGTTCATAACGAGAAATGATTTTATAAATCAAGCTCTTAATGACCAGCCAAAATATAGCTAAAATTATCTATAGGGATCATTACCCTTCAGTCATATAGCTTCATCAGCTTTGGTTCTGTTACCTTATTCATGCATACGAATCCAGCTCTTTACCCAGTGAAGCTGCTGATGCTGTGTAACCTGCTCTTTGCATTTCTGACTGACAGGATTAACATTAAAAGCTTCATCTTCCAAATTTAAAATCCCTAGTCAGGTGCCATAAATTATAACGGGACACTAGACTTTTGCTGAGACTCTCAAATCCCTTTCAAATGTTATAGTGCGTTTCAGATCCTTTTTATTGGCCCGGTGTGAATTCACATCTTTTTTTTCAATAAATTAAAGCATCTATTTGTCAATATATTTGCATTTGTCTGTATAATAAAAAGTCTTAGGAGATAATGAATGAAGATATAATGGCTTTAGCTTACAGAATGTTGATAAGCAAATCTTTTTGTGCTCTATATCTTAAAATCGAACAATTAAGGCGGATCTGTGGTATATATTGGCAATAACCTCTCCTGGTGTGTGTATAACATTCTGGCATTCTGGGAGTGGCGTACTGATCTTCTGCACGCAGCCAGTGCCGGTATCTCATGTTATAGCACTCCATCTTGTGTAAAGATTTTGTATTCGTGCAGTAGTTTTTTTTGGAATAATCAAG
Source organism: Parotocinclus haroldoi (assembly GCA_034779995.1). Classification (NCBI taxonomy): domain Eukaryota; kingdom Metazoa; phylum Chordata; class Actinopteri; order Siluriformes; family Loricariidae; genus Parotocinclus; species Parotocinclus haroldoi. The sequence goes on along the minus strand of JAUZST010003250.1, from coordinate 56,646 downwards.
ATAAATGACACTTGTTCTGTTTGATGTCCTCATTCCCTAATGCTATATACACCTCTCTCTGAAAACTTTGTACACTTCTGTCACATTAATGCCTGGTTGAGTGATTGCGTAAATAAGCGGTTGACCTGGTGTTCCTAATCAAGTGGACTGTGTGAGAGCTGAGTGGTGTGAAGGTATATAATATTATTTATAATGTACAATGCTTTGCAGTCAAGGTTTGAAGGGGAACTGTCTCAAAAGTGATGGCAAACAGTATCAGGAGGTAGAAGCTTATTGACAGGGATGTACAGCAATACGACAGGATGACTGATACATTCCACAAACGTACACCCAGAAAAACACCCAGAATGAATGTGCATATTTATGTTTCAGGTAAAGCTTAATGAAGCTTTCACAGGTTCCAGTGGTGAGGTTTGGTAAGGAATCCTTAGTGCTACAGGCAGCAGCCCATAAAAATGATTAGAACCAGCTACTGCTTTGCCTGACCTTAACACAGACAACAAATCTGAGTCCCTTTTACACGAGCAGGTGATCTATTCGATGCACACTGCCCTTCCTGATTAACTTTTCTTTCTCTCCGAGGAATGACCCTGTTTGTAATGTGAAGTTGCTGCTATTGTTGGTTCTGTTTCAACAACATACATTATATATTATAGGTTTATTACTTATTAAGCAACTGAACAAAATGAAATTAAACACTATCTGTCACTTTATTGTTATATATATATATGTGTGTGCGTGTGCATTTGCGTGTGCGTGTGCGTGTTCATAGTCCAATATGGGTATTGTCGTTAATAATTAAAGTTAATAATATTCTTAACCCAAATAGTACCTTGTGCTCAACCTTGAACAGCCCAAATGCCTGGTGCAGAACATTTTAGTTACCACAATGTTTCATTAAAAACGCATGTGGCATCAGTTTGAACAGACCGAATGCTGAGCAATGGTGAGCTGGCACTGCAGTCCTTATGACCACCGAGATGGATGCACAAATAGCTGCTCATGTCAAAAATACAGAATGAGTACTGTACAAAAAGACCTGATCAAACTTCTTTGGACTGTAGAAAGGTCAACTTCAATCCTGATGGAGATGCCAGATGTTACCATTGTTCAAGTGTAAGGGGAGGCCACACTAAATGCTTGTCTTTGTAAGCTACAGACACGTCTTTCTTTTTGTTTGCAGTTTTTCAGTACTGCATATAGATTTTCTGTATTGTCTAGTTGTATTCTAATAAAAAAGACTAATAAATGATTGATAGATAGTTTATTATATAATTGCTAACACAATAGTATATCTAATCTAATGGTGTTCTAAGGCTTTGTACAGTACTGGAAATTGTGCTAGATTCTAATTCCATAAATGTGTGCATGTGTGTGAGAGTAGAGACAGTGAGTCTGGTATAAGGAGGAACTACAATGAGACACGGTTTTACCCATCTTAAGTAGTTAAAAATGATAATTAAATATGGAGGTCAATGTTGATATGAAATAACAAACCACTGTAGTATCTTGGCCATTTAATTAATATTGGTACCCATATAGCATTGCTAATTATGATAGGTTGTTTGGACAATGTCCAGAATGCATCATATATATATATTCCCTGTAATTCTCTGTAATTAAAATAATTTGATAGGTTTAAAATTGTAAATCAAATGCCCTATTGTTGCTTCACCATATATTAAAACCAAGTAAAAATGTTTTTTTTTTTCTAAAGAATAAGAATTTAGAATAATGTGTACTTTTATTGTATATGTATAAACATTTAAACAAAGAATATTTAGTGTGCTACAATTACAAGAAATTACAAGCAGTTTTAAATCATTACTATCGGAGCATGACGTATTCCCTCTGGAGTTCAAATGCAGTTGCATTCAATGGCGTAATAAACAAAATGCATGTGATATCCTCAGGCTTTCACTCACCATTCACGTTTAAACGTACTCTGTAAATTTAGCTTACGATGAATTTTTGGGAATCAATCATAATTGTAAAATAGTACACATAAAGAATTTAGCACACAGTGTGCCCTTATCTAGACTTACAGGTTACTTACTTGTTACTTACAGGTTATGCTTCAGGCATGTGAAGGTCAATTGGCTTCCTCAAGGGTCTAACTGTGGCAGCTTGGCAGTGCTGGGATTTGAATCTCAGACGGTTCTGTCAACAGTCTCGTACCTTAACTGCTGCACCATTACACGTCTCATGAAACGCTTGCTATAGGTTAAGTGCTCTATATACAGTAGTATGTAGAATGTGCAGAATAGTAAATAAGGGAACGTTGGGGAGAGGAAAATGTAATTAAAGGTATTAAAAAGTCCTATATATACATATGTGGAAATGGCTCAGGTGAAAACTGAATATAGGGCTCAGTGTGATTTGTGATTTCAACACAACCAAGGCTGATTTTTCTTTTGCTTGTTTTCAGTCTCTACCCCATTACTTCATCTACCCTTGCTTCCTGAATAGAAAGAACTCTACGGCTCCTCTGAGTCAAAGGCACTACCGTAGAAAATAGTAAAGTGCACATAGCACTGTGACGTCTTCCTTTGCTCTTTTTTGTACTGTAGGACACTCTTCCTCTCTCTCTCTCACACACACACACACACACACACACACACACTGCTGTATTTATAGGGCGATGTTCTTCCATGTCATGCATCCTATGCATAATAAAACACAGCGAATGGATCCTACATACTGTGGGTGAAGTGACCTCCATTAAGGAGCAATATATGATGAGAACAGGACAGAGCTGATCCACAGAAACACACATTATATGCAATCTGAAAGTCTGGTGATGTACATTTTTCAGAACGGGCATGTTCTAATCACTGGCAGCTTGATGGGTGACTCGGTGGGTAGCACCTTTGCATCACAGCAAGAAGGTCCCTGGTTCAATCACAGGGTGGAGCGGCCTGGGTCTACGTGTCCTCCCCGTGTCTACGTGGTTATCTCCCACGGGCATTAGGTTAATTGATTACTCTAATTATATATATATATATACACAATATCAAAACCTAGAGATATTCAACCCAAAATCTGAAAAAAGCTTGAACCTTATGGAAAATGCAAAACAAACAACAAAAATGTTTCTTGTATTTACTTTTTAAAATTTCAGACAGCAATTGTTTTTTGGTGGTTAAGTATATGTCGTTCGTTAATAAATAATCCATTCCTGCATTTCGGGCCTGCAACACACTCCAACAAAAAATGTGACGGAGGCAATTTAGTAGGCTAGTAGATGGGATTTGAAACGGGTCAACAGGTGTTTGTATTCATGATTTGGTACAAACATAACATCCATGAAATTTAGAGCTCTTGAGAATTGAAAGGGACATACAAATTTCAGGCTTAACTTTTCTGATTTGTTTTGCATTTTCTTATTAAGAAATGCATAGAAGTTCCTGCAAAAAGGAATCATCTTTGATCATTTTTGCATTAATGCTGCCATCATAGAAGTGTAAATGCCACTGGGTATTTGCCATGGGAACTGACCTTACCCCATACCGTTGCTATTGATAGTTCATTTGACCATAGTACACATTTTCACTGTGTGGTGATCCCATGGTTGACACTGTTTCTGGACATGATTAACAAGGCTTCTTTTTTGAACAGTTTTAAGTGGCATTTGTGAATGTTACCCTGCACTGTAGGGCTTTGATACCTGTTTGCCAAAGTAATCCTTTGCTTATGTGGTTGTATCAGCTGTTGATTAATGACACTTGACACGTCTGAGAGTATGGGATAGGAGTCTTGGTTTATTTTTTAACTTCACAGAATGAAATTCTCCCAGATTTACATTCATCCATAATATAAGGGAATAATAACATTTCCATAATAGGAAATGCGATGTTAGGTGAAGCATGTTGTGAATTTGTTTTAGAGAACAAAAAGTAAAATAATAGTTGAGTTGCTATAGCAGTTCAAAGTTGGAAGGTTGGACATGGAAATTTCTGTCCAGGTGAGAAACAAAACCAGTTTCTAGTCTGTATTGTAGCTACAATGCAACTGTGCACTGTATTCTACAAAACACCCTGCTACACTTGGTTATCAGACTAAAAATGGACTCTGGTTTTCCAACTTTCCTCCAGACAGATGTGTCTGGCAGACATCTGTGACGCTGCAGTGTCAAACGTGATACTCCGAAAAAGGAAGGGACATCTCAAACTGATGGCACATCTATTCCGACTTATCAGGTTCCTTCCCCACCCCAAGGTCTGCTTATGTGTGTCTAATCTTGGTTCCCAGGGTCTGTGACATGGCCCAACGTGGGGCACAAATGCTATAGTGTATCTTTTGAAGTGTTTGCTACGCGCTCGGATTTAAATCTCAACAGGAGTGAACACTGTCAGGAGCGCAGTTCTAAATATAACGCAGCCTGACAGACATCCTTAACAGTGGATACCCTTCTTACTTTGAAGAATTCCAATTACTGTCAGTGCGTTGCATGTGCGTGCTAATCCATCCACAACATAGCTCAAGCATCTCGGGCAGCTGTGTATGTAATTTCCCCTGTAATTAGTGTTTATTCAGTGTAGCGTGATTTGTCCACAAATAGCTGAAAGTTATTCTTGAAAAAAGAGGGATGCATGTTTGCATCCAAAAGTGTGTGTGTGTGTGTGTGTGTGTGTGTGTGTGTATTGGTTTGAAATTGGTTGTTTTTTAGCTTCCAAGCAGGATTTTTATGGGCCATGATAAACTTAGCAGGGTAAATCACCTGTTCTCAATGCTGACCTTCTCGCTAAGCAATCTATAGCGATGTAATAATATATCACCCCCCTACACAATACAGCCAATCTCTATTTAATTATCAACTGGGTCCAGAGGGCAATTTATAACTTTAACACACACACACACACACACACATACAAACTCCCTCAACATTTTTGTTGCATCCACCAAAGGAAGTGTCTTGTTGTTCAGTATCAGTAGTTTGTACATGTTCCACCCTTCAAATAATTTCTCCCCAATATAGTCATTGTAAATGTAATTTCACTCATTGACAAAAATCACAGTTCTTGGAGTCAAATGAAGCTTAATATGCGTGAATGTAATAATGATATAGCAAGAGGATGAATTTATTTGAGAAAACTATACTATTGAAAGCAGTACCCTGTTAGGCCACCTCTAGCCTGGGTGCAAGAGGATATATGATTGGGCGAGGAGACGAGCAAGTCCCATAGGGTATCCCGTAACACATTTGCCCACAGATCTTTTTGCGACTAGGCCTGTAGTAGATGCGCACACTTACCACTCATTGCCGAAGCTAAGCTGACATCCCAGGTCCCATAAATGCTTGGTTGGCATAAAACCAGGAGGACTGCATACTCAAACCTACCAAAATAGGTCAGAATGGTGTAAAGGTCTAATGTTTAAATGTTTTTGAGCGCATCATAGAGGTACGTTTAGCAGTCTACGAGCTTGCACCAGCAGGTACGCTTACCCAAAAGTAGCTTCTGAGAGCCTTTTAATAGAGCAGGGGGAAGCAAGTTTATGCCCTCTTGTGGCAAGACCCAGTGTCTAATCAGGCCACATCTGTAATCATTTAGATATAAAAGCAGGCCAATTTTTTTTTTTTTGCAATCTGACAACTGGATGGTTGTCAATCTGAGTTGACCAATCATCTTGGTGTGTTATCTTATTTTTTTAATTTTTATCTTATTATGTATACTCGGTGAGTATATATCATTTGATATATGTTTAAAGTTATAATAAAGACTTGAATAATTTACATTTATATTTTAGCTGACGTGCCTATTCAGCAAGACTTTCAACTGATACAATTTGCCAAGCATTTGTGGCTCGCTCCTGTTTCAGAGGGCTGGAAATACGGTGATGCAGGAGTCAAATTACATTTACATTTAAGCCAAGCAGATTACCTTATCGTGAGTGACTTACAATGGATACAATCCAATCAATAGTGGGTACAGGGCCTTGCTCACGAACCCATTGTGGTCATCATGGGTGCAAAAAAACATAGTTGTTATGTTTTAAAAGACTGCATTTTGAAACAGCGACTACCAAAACTGAAATAAAGAATAAGCAGAATATAAAATGAACAATGTTTCCAAATTCACTGGCATGATTTGTAATGTTGTTTATCTGAATGTACTCTACGATTTAGCAACATTAGTAGAAACTTGTTATATGTTCTTAACTTCGTTTCAAAGAATCCACTAATCAGCCATTGCACATAAAAATAGAAAATCAGCACGATGCAATTACTAGGGGTGCCTAAATGTTTAACAGCTTAAAAACACTTTCAATTCTGAGCAAAGTGATCATGGTTATTGTTTGAATATCATGTAAGCCTACTTCACTAACTTCAGCTTTCTACTCTTGTGTTTTCTGGGTCCACCTTTCTCCGATGCTCTGCTTAATCAACGCCTGCAGGTTCTACTGGGATCTGACCATGTTGCTGCTGATGGTGGGGAACTTGATAATTATCCCTGTGGGCATCACCTTCTTCAAGGATGAGCACACTCCACCTTGGATCGTCTTCAATGTGGTCTCTGACACTTTTTTCCTCATGGACCTGGTGCTTAACTTCCGCACGGGCATTGTCAAAGAAGACAACACCGAGATCATCCTGGACCCACAGCAGATTAAGATCAAGTATCTGCGCTCGTGGTTTGTGGTGGACTTCATCTCATCTATCCCGGTGGACTACATCTTCTTGATCGTTGAGACACGTATCGATTCCGATTTCTACAAGACAGCACGTGCTCTCAGGATTGTCCGTTTCACAAAGATACTCAGTCTGTTACGCCTGCTGAGGCTGTCCAGACTTATTCGCTACATTCATCAGTGGGAAGAGGTAAGAGTTTTTAACAGCCAAGAGCATAATGTATGCTAAATGGTTAAGATCCCTGCTTACAAAATGAGGGGACATTTTAAAATGAATATGAAGAGGATTCAATTCGATTCAAATTTCTTTATATAGCACTTTTTACAGTTGTCCATTGTCTCAAAGTAGCTTTACAATGTTAAATTATATCTTAAAAGACCAATCCCAAGTTGAGCAAGCCTAGGACGACAGTTGAAAGGAAAAATTCCCTGAAAGTAGAAGGAAGAAACCTTGGGAGGACCAAGACTCAACTGGGGACCCATCCTCCATGGGTGGCCTAGATGTTTATTAAATAAATACTTAATAGTATGTTAAGTTGGCGCATAATTAGTTAAGTACTGCAATTTAAATCAATAACCAATCAGTAATCAAATTTAAATTAGTAATAAAATAAATGAACTCAATTATGCCCCATCACTGGCAGTGTGGCTTGGCACTCTTGGGTGACCATACACCCTATTGAACAGTCAATATGTGGCACTCTCGTCCAGTTTGACATGCTTCTGTTCACCCCATGAATATCTCAGTTCCAACTCAATCAAGATAATTGAGTTTGCATCTCATTTATGTAATCGAACAACTTTTTGACTTCATTCGCTTTTCTCATTATCGTGTTTAAGGGACTAAAATCAAATGCTTCTTTTTTAATCCCTGCCTATTTATTTCGAAATATCCCCTCATTTTTGTGAGCAGTGTATTTGATATACACTTATACATTTGATTTACATTTATGTCATTCAGCGACGCCCTTATCCAGAGCAACGTACAATTAATACAGTCTTGCAATCCAAGCCATTTGTTTTAATGGCCTTGCTCAGGACCCAACTTTTGGCAAAGGTGGAATTTGAACTCTGGACCTTCTAGTCCATAGTCCAGTACCTTAATCACTAGGCCACCACAGTCCCCACATGTTGTAACCGATGTTAGAAAATACATCTGTTAAAAATGGATAACTAGGTTAACTACTGCATAGTTTATGCTTTCATGACACAACTTGGGCTAAAATCTTCCACAACATGCTCGTAACACGAACGTTATAGTGCAATATTTTGCCTTTTCATTTGGTCTTGTAAACCATTTTATACAGAATTCAAACAAAGTAAAACACCATATAAAAAAATCTTAGGACCTAAAAACTAAAGTTAAGTAAAACATAAAATAGTGGGACTTAATAGGGGTGTGCGATATTGACAAAAAATTACATATTGAGGTTTTCTGGGATTTTAAAGTTAGCGATAATTAGAAGGTAGTTTTCCTGTTTATGTCTTGAGTCTAAAGTAATCAAAAGTTGTTCGAACTAATCGCTCTCAGCTACAAAAACTGGCACAGTGTCCTTCATGATTTGATTGATACAAAACATTTATGTTCTACCATCTTTCAATTTTCTTGTGGTAAGGCATGTTTTTGCAAATAGTCCTGCTAAATTAGCCTAGAATGTTTTAATGCTAGTACTTTGACTGCCTTATGCTGTGATCAGCTGACTCCCAAAATTGTCATAGTCATATACATGGTTGACATGGCGGAGATGGTAAAGCAAGTTAGTTTTCTGACATAGTTTGTAAATTGTGATCTTTTAATCAGCAGCTTTTTTTCAAAGCCAAACTACCTCAGATGCTATTGACAATGAGCCACATCTCGAAATTAAATCTAACAACCAAGACTACAAAGTAGACTACTGGTGGTGTCTGTTTGTTGTCTCCTTATGTAACTTGTTCACTCATTTTTAACTTCAGTCATGCATGTTTAGGTAATAATGTTAGCTTTGATTTGTCTTGTTTTGACTTATTTTACTTCTTACTAGATTTTACTGACCAGTCTAGGTTTGTGGGCAGAACCAGAACTTATTTTAAAGGAGGAGAGTTCTAGAAATACAGTAGATAAGTGTCTTTGGGGGCACCCTCGGCATATGTAAAAAGATATGTGACTTGGTAGCGGTAGTGAATGTGAATGAAGAAATTTCTAAAAACTGTGAGTAAAGTAATGCCATTGCAGTTGTAGTTGAGTCATGAATAATCACTAATAGATTCTTTTTTGGGTAACTACCCCAATGCTGTATATAAATCCATTCTGCTTATCCTCCCTACAGTTGGACTGTACCTCTTCTAAAAAATGTGGCTGAGACACATAAAATGGAGCAGAGGAAGACATTTTTAAGCTTACTTTTGTGAGAACACCTGCCTTTCGGTTATGACAGGGAGTAAGGACTAAAAGATTAAACTGAGGATTATGATTAGCCTTCGGCTGTGGTCCATCTGTGCATGAACGCACTTCACAGAGAGGCAAAGAAGCGAAAATTTTGTAATATCTGTACTTATCAACTCCCTGCCTCTGTTGCTGTTTTGCATCTCCCTCACGAAGCCGGTACTTTGAGATGTTTAGTCTAAATGATATTTGCTATGGTATTTGGTTTTTTAATGAAGCAGCAGGGAGTCGTGTATTTATCACAGTGAGCACTAATGGCTTCTCTCATTTTAGAAAAGAGACAGGAATGTTGTAATAAGTGTAAATGAACATTTTCATGTATCAGTTTTCGAATTTTAACGAAAACTAAAAAAAATCGTAGGAAGCACACTAATATTAGCCCATAATTCTGCCTCGCCTCCTGGGGGAACTGTGGGAGTGTAATTAAAGCAATAATTAGAAATGTTCCCACATCTCGAGGTGAATCCTTCAGAACAGTCTCAGAGGTTCAGAGTGTGAAGTGAAACCTCACTTCCCAGCTGGGGCTTCATTTACTTAGGACACACTCTGCTTCGTGACACCGCTTCCCAGAATCCTTCCTATTCCCATCTTGCAGCTGAAGTCGTTCCCCCGTAACATCAAAGCAATAAATTTCTCTAGGAAAGCCCGATTGTTGTTGCGAATTTTGATTCCTATTGCGCGTCATACGATGCACGTTGGTTTGGTGGCTTGATAATACCGATAAAGGAGAAATTGAGATAGCATGTACAAGCTAATTAGGTATTTGAGGCAAATGTGCTCTAAATGGTTTATTTTGGCCGCTATTACCAATGAATGCACCAATGAGCTTGCAATTCACCATTTTAAGCGGTGAAGCCTTTGAAACGGTGGCTGCACTGTTGCCTCAAAACTCCGTACAGGGTGGCACGAAGGGAAGCAAGAAGGTCCTGAGTTTGATCTTAAGATGGAGCGTTCTGGGTCTGTGTGGAGTTGTCATGTCCTCCCCTTTTCGATGTGGGTTTACTCCGGGCCCTCCAGTTTTCCCCACAAGTCCAATTACATGCTTTAGGTTAACTGATTACTATGAATTGTCTATCTTTCAACTAACCTTGTGTATTAATATAACCTTGTATCTGTTGGTAAAATGGCAATTGATGCTGGTAGCTACATTAAATAAACCAAAGGAAATAAATAGACAAAGCTCCAGAGACCCTGGTTTAAATTCCAGTCTCTATGGAGTTTGTTTGTATGCGCCGAGTTCCTCCTACATACCGAAAATGTTTTAGGTCAGTTAATGTCTCTTAAGTCTGTATGTGTGTTTGTGCATGTACCCTGTGATGGACTAGAACCCTAGAACCCTTTCTAGAGTTTAGAGTTCTAGAGTAGATTAAAGCGAGTATGAGAAGTGAGTAACAATGTTTGCAAGTAGGGTTGTAACGATTAATCGACTTGGCCGACTAAAATTGACCACCAAATGAATTATCAATTAGTCTGGGATGTCATCATGCATGTTTGTGGTTCTAACCAAGAATGTTGGTTAGATGGCAGCCTCAAGAACAAAATCCTCAAATGTGAGAGCCTGATGTCACACTTAAGGCTGTCAGTTGTACTACAATATTTGTAAATCTGACCATAGTTGGCATGGAAGCAAATCCTCTGTGCTGGAGCATCTGAAGAGTAAACACGTCAGCTCACTCTGTGAAGATGATTCATCTCAGTAAGCTAGCTGTGCTGAAATGTTCAAATGTAGCCGTGCTACTTCATGGTATGAGCTGTACATTTTCAATAAGCATGTACATGCATGTTCTCTTGAATCATTAATTGAGTTGGAACAGAGATGCAAGTAGCTCTTATTCACGATGAGTAGCCTGTTCACGTTCCGTGTAAAGTTTACAGTTTTGAACAGTGCCGTCTTTACACCGATTCATCAAGTCAAGTGAAGTCAAATTTATTTACATAGCGCTTCTTCCAACGGAGCATCGTCTCAAAGCAGCTTTACGATATTCTATCTTAAAAGGCCAATCCCAAAATGAGCAAGCATAAGGCGACAGTGGAAAGGAAAAGCCCCCTGAATATAGAGGGAAGAAACCGTGGGAGGACCAAGACTCAAAAACAGACCCATCCACCTTGGGTGGCCCAGATATTAATTGAAATAGTTAAGATGTATGAAATAGTCAAAATAAATTCAATAATAGCATTTTAATTAAATAGCGAAATAGATTTAAGATAACGAGTCCTCTGGTAAGTTATTGGAGGCGCATCGTCTCCTAATAACCAAATAATGAACAAAATGTATTGCACTCTGGTGTAGCCCGGGCATGGTGGGATTGGTTTCTGTTAATGAAGACCAGTAGAGTGGTGCTGGAGTGGAGAAACATCTAAGTGTGTGGTACTGGAACTGGAACATAAGCTTGGAGAGAAAAGAGAAACTGTAGTTACTTATGGGTTAGGAGCACGTAGTCTGTTATTAATCACTGATGCCAGGTGCAGAATGACACAGCAGCATTAACTATAGCAGCATAGCTAGAGGGGGAAGAACCAGAAGGTAACGCAGCAAGGAGGCAACAGCCAAATCGAGCCATTTGTCAAAAACAAGAGAATGCTTTTCTATTTGCCGTGAGCTTTCTGCCGCTTGCAAACACTAGCAAACCGTTTCAGGCGACAGTTCTCCACAAACATGGAGGGTTACTGCTGAAATGAATGGTTAACACATTCGGATTAAAGGGTTCACAGACAGCACGGTTTCTCGACACTGTTTGCCGAATTTGAACGCACCTCATGTTTATGGCTGGAGATACTGATTTACTCATCTGATTTATTTATTGTTTGTTGTGCACATCAGCGGTTTTAAATTTTCACAGGAAAATATACATTGGAGTTGTATTTGGATGATTTATTTCGATCTCTGTCTTAGCAGGAAAATTCATTAAAACAGTCAATGTTTTAATAAGGCATTTATCTTTTATCTACTGTGCTAGTTAACAAATGCATAAAACACCCTCAAGGGAAATGTGACTGCTGATCGCTACATTACTGCTAAAAAAAAACAAAAAAAAAAACCTCCTCTAATGATCTCCTGGTTTTTGTGAGCACTGTAGTTGAAAGTTGACCAATTCATGATGAGAACAATCAATAACTGATAGATTTGATTATTTTATTATTCAAACATTTGGTGCAGCCCTGGTTGAAAGTAAATCAAAGTTCCCAATCTGACTGAACTTATCCTGGTCAGACACGGTAATGTGGAGGGCAGCCCTAAATTTATTCTGGGGAAATAGTTATCTTTGGTTAATTCGCATTTAGGAGGTGCCACGAATCGTGGAATCCATTTAGGGCCACTAAAGGTTCATTTTCACAGCTTCGCAATGTAAAATGAAGCTATTTAGCTACTAAGACAGATCATAATGATTGATAACAGTTTTACCAAAGCTACCAGTAAATCTGAAACTGGCTGAATGTGAATGTAAACCTTCAGCAATCACGCCTAATTTTGTGAAATCATTTTATTCTCTGTATTTAAATATGCTGTCAAATGTACTCCTCACAAAAATGAAATATCCCCTCATTTGTGTGCACAGCGTACTAGTGAAGCAAAGACATCTTGATGTTTCACCCATTTTTTGTTATAATAAAATAAAGCAATGATGAATGAGTGATTGAATGAATCAGTGGCACCTCATCTTTAAGATTAAAAAATGGGACGGTCTATAATGACTGCAGAAGCTGATTTAGATTTTGGTCGGCGGTGACTTTCTTTGTGCTTTGTGCTGATGTAACTGTTTTCTAACTATGGATGGCAGTCGGGGCAAATGTTGAACTCGTCTGAGCCACCAAACAATCCGCAAATGCTTCAGACACCAAACAAGGAAAGTCTTTACTGGTTGTGAATGTATCTGAAACTGGAGGGGAAGATGGTGGGCAGTAATGCGATAAGGATAAGCGTGTTGAAGATAGAAAAAGATCCTAAGTGCTCCATAGTAAGCATCACCCTGAGAGAGGCTGCCACACATTTTTCTCCGTTTGCCCCTTCAATTGGACATTTCCAGCATTTAGCAGATTTACATTTCACAGCTGCTTTACTATAGATGTCATATTTCAAAGTGACAAAAAAGGACTCTGAATGTCCTACTGCTCTGACTCCTGTCCCGTAGACAAAGCATGGAGAAGAATCGAATTAGTCATCATGTGATTAGATTAAAATCAAATGAAAGCACTAATGACTAATCTCTGAGAAAGACCACTGCTCCAGACGCTTGAGACGTCACATGTACCACACAGTGGCTATCAGGGTGAGTTTCACTGTTAGAGTCAAGTGTCCAGAGGCATGATTTGAAGACTTTAATAAAGGAGGTGTAGGCCAGTACTGTTTTAATGATGATCCTTAAGCCCCTCTTTAGCAACACATGCAAATCCCAAGTACTTTCATCAGAAAAGACTTAAGGAGAAGGATGTTGGTAGGAGGAAAAATGACAGATAATTATACTACAAGGCGGCTTGATCTTGGTGTACAGAGCTTTGCATCAAGCATGACCATCTGTATTTGTTTATTAGGCAGCAGCAGAGTCCATCTCTATTAATATTGGCGTGTGGGAACGTTCAGATTTTATGGCTTATGCTGCTCCGCTGTTCGATTGTGTGCTCAATTTGGAGGGAATTATTCGATATACCCAAAAGGCTATACTTCACTGTTGAAAGGCTGCCCACCATGTCGATTTTTAATATGATCACGTAGTTTAGCGTTGTGACTGAGGAGACTTTTTTTTTTTTTTGTGTGTGTGTGTGATTAATTTTTGCACAGTGGCCTGGCACCTTTGTAAGACTCTGGTCTCTCGGAGATAACCAAGGGAGGAAGAAAAGGATGAATAGCGTATTATGGTACATACAAAGAGACTTGGCACACACAGGGATGAGTCCTTCAAAAGGCAATTGTGCATTGTGTGAGATTAATATGTTTAGTTGTCTATTTTGAGGGACTTGAATTTGTAATGAATCCTCAATTCAGGGTTGGGCTATAGGAACGTAAATAATAACACAAAACATTCTGCCATCGAATTTTTCACAATATACTTGCTTTCAATTTCTTATCTGCTTAATCCTGGATAGGGTTACAGGAGAGCCGGTGCCTAGTCAGCAGCTTAGAGCGCAGGTCACACACAAACTAGGATAAACTAATCATAAGTAACCTAGAGCATATCTTTGGATGTTGGGAGGAAACTGGAGCACGAGGAGCACCCACACCCTTCACGATATACCAGTACGTAAAAGAAAGGGCATTAATTCCAAACAATAAATGCACAAAGCAATCTTTCTGTTGCAAATCCCGATCTGGATTTTAACCCGGGTTTTTAGGCACTGCACTTTATAGCAAGTAACAGGAGCTGTGCTTTTTTTTTATCATGACCAAATCCTTAACGACATCCATCGGCAGAAGGAGAGCTTGGGGTGTCATGCTGGTCTGATATATTTCTTAGGGATTTGTGCACATAAACATAAGCCTATTAATCAGGCAAATAAACAATGGTGACCTTTTGTTGCACCAGAAACATCAACAGAAAAAAATGGGAAACGGGGAATAGATTATGCAATTGGAACATTCCCTGCAGTGCATGAAGTCTCATAGTATTGTCTTCATTGTGTATCGTTGCGCTTAGCTGTTGAAGGACTGCAGCACAAACGAGAATGCAACAAAAAGGCAGTAAGTTGCAAATGCAAGAGCTAAACAAGAGAACTAGTCAAATTAAGAACTGCCCCAGAAGGAGACCCAAATAAAGCACTATAGGGAAAAAGGCAGGGATCACATGCAGTCCTACACCTACAAACATACACACACACACACACACACACACACACACACATTAGATGTAGTCTAATACAAAGTACACAGAACAAGGATAAAACAAATATCTTTAAGGTTTCCCAAGCACCTCTCTTTTTGACTGAAACTGACTAGAGGGACAGATGTGATGTGTGAAACATAAGCAATGTCACACACTGACTGATCTGATGTGCAAGTTTAAATACCGGCCTTGTCATAACTAAATAAGTTCTCGCCTTCAGAATCCTTCCATATTAGGGTTGTGCTACAAATTGTGGGTGTGCTCGAACAAATCAGAAGACTACAGCTGTTGTATGGTGTAATGTAGGGGTGGGCATAAAAGGCCCTAAAATAATATCACGATATTTTAGGGTACTTTTGTGATAAGCCTGTATTTGACGATATATTTCAACAACATACAACAAAATTGCTACAAAATATTTTATGCTGGGCAGCACGGTGGCTCGGTGGGTAGCACCACTGCCTCACAGGAGGAAGGTCCCAGACTGGAGCGGCCTGGGTCCTTTCTGTGTCTGCATGGGTTTACTCCGGGCATAACAGTTTCCTCCCATAGTCCAAAGACATGCGTGGTAGGTTGATTGGTGTCTCTAAAGTGGCCCTTATTTTGTGAATGTGTGTGTGCGCGCACCCTATGATGGATTGGCGTCTTATCTAGGGTTGTTCCTGTCCTTGCGCCCAGAGTTGCCGTGTGGGCACCGGGTTGGCCCTTTGACCCCGTATGGATTAAGCGGAAGATAATGAATGAATGCATATTTTATACTTTAAACTACCTCACCCAAGATGCTCATTTCTGCTTGAGGTGGTAATACAGGTTAGACACATTTCCCCCTCTGTGTGTTACAGACGTTATTATATTACTTTAGTTTGTTGTTCATCTGATATTTTGTACAAAAACCACCTTCACGTTATCAAAATTGCTTCCCGCTTTGGGACAAACGACTCATCTGTTGCTCTGCCTATGAGTCACGTAGTGGACGTACGCCATACCTAGCGCAAAGTATTGTATGGTGATCAGTTTTTTTTTTTTTTAAATAAGTTCATCATCATGAAGCACTGCCTAGTGGGCTGGCACCATAATGCGGCAAGTAAGGTTGGTGCAACAGAGCCCCACGGCCCCCGTTTGTGTGCGATTCGGCATGTTTTCAAGGGTTTTATCCAAAGGTATGTCATTGGGTACAGTAAGCGATTCTTTGCGATAGCTTTGTGTCTTGGGTATATTTTGTCCAGTGTTCCGAGGATATGCTCTACAACCACAAAACTTTCATAAAGTACTAAAAATAATAAGCGATCGATCGTTTAGCTTTGCCCCTCTTGTACACTTGTGTAACACAGGTTGCACCACATTTCATCTAGGAGGACATGGTGCTAAAAGTGTTCTTCCTGAAATTGTATCTGGAGTCAACAAAAGCACATGACACCCAGTTTAATCCATCTGCCACTGATGGCGCAGACACCAAAGCACTCTTTTTGAAGCTGTGCGAGTGTTTGAAGCATGGTGTGTGAGTAATTGTCTTGGAATTCACACGGATCAATCACACAGAGCATTCATCATCATTAGTAACAGTGACAGCCACCAGCAGATGCTTTTGACGTACTTATTTTCCTCTGGCTACACTGGGATGCGTTTGTTTGTTCACAGGAATTTGACTTCAACAGCTTTCAGTCCTAAACCTCGCTATGTCCGTGTTATTAATTCCTTTATGTCCATTTATGAATTGGCATTTCAGGAATCTCCTTCTGTGATTTCTGTATTTTACGATTGTTACATAGTTACTAAGTCTGCCAAACTGAACAATGCACTTTTGGATGGATTTTGACCTGCAAATCATAAATACCCATATTTAATTCATATGTTCATATCATGTACCATTTTCTACATAGAAACTATTTTTCTTTTAATTGCCCATCATCTTTTAAGTCTGCCAAGTGTGCCCTGGGAATGAGTCTGCTCTGCTCTGCAGATGTTCTCACGCCTGGACATGCTTACTCGGGTTAGAAACTGGCAGAAAGGCTATAAAAGCTGCACACAATTACTGTCGGTATGCATGATGACTGACAAAGTAGCCCATACGTCTACAAGCCCACATACTAATACGTATTACGTATACGTACTAATGCCACAAGAAACATGGAAGCACTTTAATATAAAACAAGACATAAAGCAAATATGAAAGACAACATGTTTAACACTTGATGAATGGTCATTCTCATCTGCTACCTGAGTCAGAATAAATTGACCTGGTCAGCGATTTGTCCAGATCAGTACTACAACCATAATTCCAAGTTGGGACGTTGTGGAAAACATATAAATAAAAACTGAATACAATTTGAAAATCCTTTTCAACCTAGACAAGATATTTAATGTTTGTACAGATCAACTTTATTGTTTTTTGCAAATGTTCACTCATTTTGAATTTGATACCTGCGACATGTTCCAAATAAGTTGGGATGTGCTATGTTTACCACTGTGTTACATCACCTTTCCTTTTAACAACACTCAGTATATTTTTGGGAACTGAGGACACTTATTGTTGAAGCTTTGTAGGTGGAATTCTTTCCCATTTTTCTTGATGTAAAACTTCAGTTTCTCAACAGTCCAGCGTCTCCGTTGTTGTATTTTGCGCTTCATAATCTGACACACATTTTCAATAGGAGACAGGTCTGGACTGCAGGCAGGCCAGTCTGGTCCACGCACTCTTTTATAACGCGTGCAGAATGTGGCTTGGCATTTTCTTGCTGAAATAAACAGGGACATCCCTGAAAAAGACGTCTTGCTTGGATGGCAGCATATGTTGCTCCAAAACCAGTATGTACCGTTCAGCATTAATGGCGCCTTCACAGATGTGCAAGTTACCCATGCCATGGGCAGTAAAACACACCCCTATGCCATCAGAGATGCTGGACAGTCCGGACAGACGTTTTCCTCTTTGGCCCGGAGGACACAACGTCCATGATTTCCAAAAACAATTTGAAATGTGGACTCGTCAGACCGCAGGATACTTTTCCACTTTGCGTTCCACTTCGTGTTTCTGAGTGTTGTTGATACATGGCTTTTGCTTTGCATGGTAGAGCTTTAACTTGCCTTTGGAGATGACGCGACAAACTGTGTTCACTGACAATGGTTTGCCGCTTACTTGCAGAGATTTCTTCAGATTCTTTGAATCTTTTGATGATGCTATAGACTGTAAATGATGAACTTTTTTCTCATGCAGTTGTTCACAATGCGGTGAACCTCACCCCATCCTGACTTGTGAATGACTGAGAATTTCAGAGCTGCTCCCTTTATACCCAATCATCACACTTAGCTGTGGAATGTTCCAAACAGGTGTTTTTTGTTGCCCCAACTCTTTCGGAATTTGTGCTGCATGCTTGAAAAGTGAATATTTGCAAAAAACAATAAGAGTTTAACCATTTAAACATTAAATATCTTGTCTTTGTAGTGTATTCAACTGAATATGGGTAGAAAGAATCATCATATTCTGTTTTTATTTATGTCCTAATTGTGGGTTATAGAATTGGGGATGTACATATGGCATCTTATTATACAGTTATCAAAGTTAAGCCTGAAAGCTGTCCTGTTACACAATGGCAGTACTTGTGGGCTGTAGAGCGTACAAGAAAACCTAGAATAACACAGAACTGTTGTTAAAACACAAACAGTACAACAGTCATTACTGGAACATCTGTGGTGCTCTAAAAGTATTGTCACACCCTACTATGAATGCAGCTCAGGTATACAGATATAAGCAATGTTGTCTATTTATTCTAAAGTCCCACATTATGTTAAAAAAGACCTGGCCACTCCATAAGCATTACATCGCAGGTCAGTATGGCAACGTGGGATACAATAAACCACTAGACAACAAAGTAAACAAAGTTACTTGTGCCTTCTCTTCATAAGGCAGATTGATGAAAGGTTTGAGAGCAATGAACAAAGGTGAGATGGATTTCACGATTTAAGGCAGTCATTTTCAAGAATAATAAAAGACTGCCAAGATTAAGGAAGGCAGTTTTGTTGGTCTACAAATCAGACGGGTCACCATTGACAGGGAGTTGAACGGTCTGTTAGTGATGCCAGACAAAAATCACTTGGAAGGCATTCAAGAACATTGTTGAGCATCACCTTGGCAAGTACAGGGTGCCAGACTACACCGTGCTGATTGACAACATTCATAAAGCATACAAAACCTTGATGTGCAACACACATTAAGTAGGTTTTCCATCTTCCCCGCTGGTCTTTGTGCACTCAGTGAAAGGTGTCATAAAGACACGAATATATCGACGCTGCCTGACTGTTTGCTGAACATTAATAAGTGTCAGATAAATGTAAATGTGATCATTAGAACTGTTTGGGGATTATTTAAACTGATGATAATTAAGATGGTCATGGTTACCTGAAGTGAAAGTGATAATTGGCATCATTAGCGAATACTTCTACTGATTTGAGATGATTTGAGCAGAGCACAATTAAGCTTATAGCAATTAAGTGAGCTTATTGTGATTATATGATCTGGCAGCAAGTACTTGGCTGCTTTAATATCAATTCTGCTGATAGTGATTATTTGATTGGACTAATTATTTAAGCTGATTGGGATTATTTAAAATGGTCCTGATTACTTTGCGTAATCGCGATTATTTAAACCTTGATGGACCGGCATCTGTTGTAAAGGACGTGCTCACACCTGTGCCCTGTGAAATTTTTGGGGAAAGTGAAAGGGGAAAAAAACTTGGGAGTGAAAAAGATTGTTTAAACTAATAGAAATTATCTCGGCTGATTCAAGTTAATTGATCATTGGTCCGTGATTGTGTTTAGCTAACTGACTGGGATTAATTGTGATGACTGTGTTCATTTAACTGGCTGTGATTAACTGAGCCTTTTCAACTGTTTGAGGTGTTCTGTGATCATGTAAGTGATTTGATTATTTTTAATTCAGCAGTGTGTTGCCGGTGATTACTTCTGCTGTTACTTAAGATTTCTGTGATTGTTTGGACAGATTGTGGTTATTTAATCTGTTCAAATAATTAAAATAGATGATTTAACGATTACTAATATGAATAATTTAGTAATTATGCGATTTTATTATCATTTTATTATATTAATATGAATATAGTATTAATTTTTTTATGTTATTAATGTAATAGGAATTATATTTTATTTTATTATAATACATTCATCAGCACAATGATTGGGTCGCTACCATTAGCAGACGAGGTAAACAGAACTGGGCAAAACTCTGCAAAAGTAAAGAAGAATAAAATGAAATAAAAAACAGCAGTCAGTCAGCAACTGGTCACAGACAGAACTGAGACCTTTAAATTGGTGGAACTAAATTGGGACCAGTAAACCGAAGGAATTAAGAAATAGTTAGCAAACACAACTTAAACTTCATTTTGCCAGAGGTGGAATATAAACCGTGGAGTTTCAGCACCTTGAACCATTGCTTTAACACTGAGATGCACTAGTTTGTATCCCACTCCTGGCAAAGTAAGGGATCTGTGAGGCATCTCATTATCATTTCTGTAAAGTAAAAGGTATCCCCTCCCTTAGGACTAAAATTGCCCCGCATTGCTTAAGGGTCCCAATTCTGTTCTGATTATGAATACTGGTTCCCTATCACAAAATAACAATTTTGTTTCTCTCTTTCTTAGTTTCTGCCTTCACAATCTCCCAAAAGTCAGAGTTCCTCATGTCACATGGTCAGACCAGGTGTGCCCTGCATGGTAGCTCTGTAATTACTTGAGCTGACTATGACTGTTCAAGCATACAGGAAAAATCTTGCTTCTTGATATAGGCATGCCATCTCCACAGCATCTGTAATTTCATCGCAATTTTAATTTATGGAAATTGACAATAATTATAGAAAATGCATATAATAATATGACCATGTGTAGGTTAAAGCCGTAGCACTTAAGAGGATGGTATTGATGGAAGTCAAAATGCACTGATAGACAGTATTACGAACAACGTGGAAGATCAGCCAGATAAAATAAAGACTTAATGAGTGTTTGTGAACCGGTTTATTTAGCTATAGAATATGGCATGCCAACAATAGGAATACTACCTACAATAGGACAAGTACATACAAAGTACATACACTTACTGTCACACACACGGACTGCTCACGCGGCCACACCCAGCCTATCACACGATCACCATCACCTGCTTACTAATCACACACACCTGTCTCTCATTTATTTCTCCTTCTTAAGCACTTCACTTTCACCAGTTCACTGCTAAGCTACTTAGCTCATTACCTCGTTGCTCCGCACTCCTGGGCCCCTGTGTTTTGGTTATCGCTTTCCTACCGTGTTTGACCCGTATTCCGTTCTCCGTCTTCATCTCTGCCTCTTCCTTGCCATCTCTGTTTGCTCCCGTACGACCCTTGGACTGTCTGACCTTTTGATACTGCCTGCCGATTTTTATAATAAAGCCTTCACGACTGCTACGCTGCGTTTGGGTCCGCTGTTTACTTTACTCCGCGTGACACTTACAAATGCAATTTAAGAATGACACAAGTAACTTTCACAAAAAAGTTTCTAAACACATGAATCAAGTTCTAAATGTGAGCTAACAAGCAAGCGAGGACATGTAACAGTAAGATGTTGATCGACTGTTGAGGTGACCAACTGTTTATGGCTGCAACAAAGTTTACCAAAGTTAAAATATATTATTTATCTTATTAAACCTATAATTAAGGCTCTTTGTCTTATTTAGTTTTGTCCAATTACACATATTCAGTGGGGTGATGCTGTTTTAAATATCTTATCAAATAACTTTTATTTTAATATCTTATTAAATTTGTTGTTCCGAACATACTCATAGCTATTCATCCACTGCTTTTCGCTATGCACGTATTGTAATATTGTAACAGCACTCAATGTGGAGCGTTCACACTGAATAAGTGGCTGAAATGAATTCTTACTCCCTCATTGGTATCCTTACTCCCTCATTGGTAATGCACTTTACAGAAAGAAACTATTTAGTTGACTAAGTAGCACTCAGAACACTGGACAGCTGAAATCACTGGCCGATCGATCAGCATATATGTGTACTCTATATGTTATGTGATTATTATTGTTATTGTGTTAAATAATCCGACATGGAAAAATATTAATAATATGAGATACATTTATATTAAATCTCAAAATCCTCAGTTGTGTTCTTTTTACGCTGATCCAGTCTGTTCCTCTGTCAGTTGTTCACAGCATGCATATCCATCTTATTCATTGTAATTTCAGTCTGTGTGAGAGGGTACTCATGCGTGCAGGCGTGCGTTCGTTTAAGAGTCCTTTTATGTGGCTTACTTTGATTCAGATGAGTGTTTGCGTACCAGAAGTGTGAGTAATACAGAGTAACATTTTTTTCCCCTTCTTGGACAGTTTTCATGGTCTATACATATTCCCAAACAGTCTTTCACCATTTAGGGTTCTTCCCATGAACAGAGATGCATTAACCCTAATTCCTCAGACTATATAATAACCCTGTATTACAGAGGATTTCTGCAATTTAGCCAGAGCGGTTCACCGTCTGAATCATCCAGAGCTTGTCCTCACTTGGTGTTGCTAATTATTAGAACTGGAGATCGACGAGTGAGAAAGTGAAAGCGACAGAGAAAAAGCGAGGGAGCGATAGGAGGATCTTTAGCTGAACCCAATTACATGTAATGGCTTCTGCTCTTTCATATTATCATTTTTATCTGAGATTGGCATGCTGACATGCAAGCCAGAGTACACAGAGCTTAGCTCCATATAGAAGTTGACAGAGATGTTTAGTGAAAGCTAGCAATAGGCTGGTAAATGCTAAAAGGTTGTTGGTCAGTCTGTGGGTTATATACACTGATAAGACAGTCCTTCTAGCCTCCTAATTGGTCATTTTAGTAGTGTTGTAGTACACAAGTTTTGAATAAATCAATGTCTCGGTCTCATTTGGGCTAGGTCTTAGCTCAGTCACAGGGTACAGTGGAATCGTAAATTATTGCTAAGACCAGCCAAGTCAAATGCGTCCGTCACAGGTAATGTTCATTATAAATGGAACTTAATTCGATCATTCATAGGGATACACCAATTTTGAATACGATAACCGATTTTTTTTAGCTCTTTATTGTGGCAGATACAGTTGTTAAAAACAATAATTGAGCCTTTCAGCATTTAAGAATCATTCACATAATCCATATATGAACTGTTGCTTAAACCTCAATCAGTAATTCATTCAAGCAATGAAACATAATAATAAGAAGAAATAAATCAGACATGGCGATTACTGTAAATGTAACGTGCAGTTCACTAAAAGAGAAAATGGTTTCATTCCATTTTATATTGTAACTTATAAAAGGGGTAAACATGAAATACATGAAATGTTACAATAAAATGTTAATATGCAGCACGGTGGCTGCCTGACAGCAAGAAGGTCCCAGATTCAATCACAGGGTGGAACGTCCTTTCTGTGTGGAGTCTGCATGTCCTCCCCGTGTTTGCGTGGGTTTGCGCCGGGTACTCCTGTTTCCTCTTACAGTCCAAAGACATGCGTGATAGGTTAACTGGCATCTCTAAAGTGGCATTTAGTGTGTGACTGTGCGTTTGTGCACTACGATGGATTGGCACCCCATCTTGCGCCCAGAGTTGCCGGGTGGGCACCGGCTGGCCTGTGACCCTTGTGGAATTAGGTTGAAGATAATGCATGAATGCATGTTCATATGCAAATATATAATTAATATCAATTATAATATAAGCTGAACTTCTAATACTCGACTGATGCCAATAACTGAAAAAATACATATATGGCAAATAATAATATGCTTATCAATACTGAATATAGTGTTCCCTCACTACTGCACAGTTCTTGAATAAAAGCCGTGGCATTATGGGAATTGTAGTGCCTGTAGTAAAGATGCGTAGCATGCCCTGTAGTTCCTGCTCAGCAATCCAAGGTCAAATTGACTATTTACCATCTTTATTTTAGTGGGGTATGGCAAAATTTCACTGGGGCACATGCTCCAATAAATGATGGTTTGATGACACCCCTGGTGTCTACTAAAACACAGGTCTAAAATCTGATTGGCTGACAACCTGATTGCTTGAAGCTCTTGTAAAACCACTGATCTATACATTACTGCCTCACGTAAGCCCAATTTTACACCCATAACACTGTTACACTAAGCAGTTTCCTCAAGTTTCGAGATCTGTTTTGATTTACTTGTTGGATGAACGGGGTTCAGAAATGGACAGAAGGCAAGGAGAAATTATGAGACACATTATCTATGTGAATTGGTCATAAATATCGAGGAGTGGATTGTCGATTAGTAAATTGGCCATTTGTGGTTTTCATATTTGATATGCTGAGAAAAAAACATATCTGTTGACTTTTTTAAAAAGTCACTGAAACGGATTCATTATAAACTGTAGGCCATATGGAGAACTAGTGCAAGCACCTTGGCCTGTTAAGGCTTTAAGATGATTCATAGCATATTGTATAACCATTTAGTAATTAACCAAGCGTTAATACCCTTTACAAATGTTTTTTACATGAGAATTTAAGTGAGAATTTATTGAGAATGCATTGGAATAAGTGCTTACTTTAAAAGACCCTTATTTAATGTATGGCATGCAAATGCAGAAAATATGTAAAGACATGCTGCCGGTAAAACAAAGCCAACATGCAGTTGTTAACTTTGGTTTCACAGGCTGTTACTGTAGGGTGTAATCTACATTCTATGCCTAAATCTTCCTTTTGACTGCTATTGACATAATCTTTCTCTCTCACTCTCCCTGTCATAACTGCACAGATTGAAAAGGATAAAAGGTGAATCATGACCCTCTCTTTTTCGCAACGTGCACAATTGTGCAATTCAGTAACATTGGAGCTTAGGGTTTATTTCCAGGCAGAAGAGCTGACATGATGCGTTTGCATTATCTGAGTGAAAAACAAATGGCCGGCACTCGCCGGAGGGAGGAAAAATAGAAAGTCTTTCGGTATATTAAGTGAGAAAGGTGCAATCGGATGGATGACTCCACTCAGAAAATGCAAATGCACCAGAGGCTAAATGCTCTAAATTAACAGAGGGAGAGAGAGAAAGCTTGACGTCTCCTCTCATCCGAGGACAGGGAACTTTCCATCCTGTGCGCCTCCACGCCTGTTCATTATATCTGTCATTATATCTATGCACAAAAAGCTCGCTCACACACGCAGAGGGAAGTGGAGTAATTCCCTATTGTGAAAAACAGATGTCAATCATTCACTTGCTGTCTTAAAGGATGAGTAAGCTCTGTTTTACTAATTAGTTCATACATAGCTGGTTATACAAATAGAAGTTTCCTCTCTATTTGTTCTCCATTTACTGTATCTACCACCCTTTTATTTTGGTGTTAATGCCATTTTTCACTTAGATAGGAAAAACTCGGGCAGCACCGTGGCTCGGTGGGTAGCACCGTTGTCTCACAGTCAGAAGGTCCCGTGTTCAATCCCAGAGAGGAACGGCCTGAGTGAAGTCTGCAATGTGTTTACTCCAGTTACTCTGGTTTCCACCCACATTCCAAAGACGTGTGTTAAGTTAATTGGTGTCTCTAAAGTAGCCCTTTATGTGTGAATGTGTGCGCCCTACAATGGGTTGGCGCCCTGTTTAGGTTTGTTCCTGCCCTCACGCCCAGAGTCGCCAGGTGGGCACCGGCTGACCCGCGACCCCATGTGGGTTAATTGGAAGATAATGAATGAATGAATGAATGAATAGGAAAAACACATTTGACTGATTTTCTTAGACCTTTGAAAAGACCACAGAACTAATATTTCATTATTTATTAGCATGAAGTTCTAAGACATAATCTAAATCAGTTCTAACATTATTTCTTATGCTGTTCTGGGAGCTGAAAAGGCAGGTTCAGTGGGCAGCACGAATGACCAGAATAATGTTAACCTATAGTGGACAACAAATAATGCCAGTGATATGGATTTCAGGGGAAATGGGGTTTAAAGAAAGGGAGGCTTATTTGGTAAAACAATTAGCTTGTTTTTCTACAAAGGCACCTTAATTTAAGGACACATTTATTCCGGGAAGGGTATCAAAGTGGCATTCTAACTATAAGTATAAGCAGGCTATATCAGAGTGCCAGCCATGTCTGCAGGCACCACCAGAGGACAGCAGAGAAACTCTGCACAGTATAAGAAGGCAGACCAAGGTGAAATACATTGCCCAGAAGCCACAGGGCGGTCGTGTGGTGTTAACATATTTTTTCCCTTAATTGTGACACCTGATTGCGTAATGTGTAACGTGAACTACAAAGAACTACCAAAAGCCAGCGTCATCACAATTTCTTTATATGAGATGCTTCCAGGAAATGTTTCGTCTATGGCTGTGAAAGAGAATCACACACAATATACACTATATGTTTAAATAGTTTTAAAGATTTACTCTTTACCACGTACTCGCTAGACTAAATAATACAAAGAGCAACTAATATTTGTGAACTGTTAAACTTGGTTATTAAACCAAGGTTATTATGTAACCTTACTATTAAACAAGGAATCACTGGCAGAAGATGGTGTCTATGAAATGATACTGGATAGCCGCTTTGTATTAAATTGTTATTGTCATGTATACACTGGGGCTAGTTCATCATCGTGCCACTATTTTATGGCTAATCAACCCCTGTATGCTTAGTATCCTGTTTATTTGCAGGCATGTTCACCTGCACAGTATTTTTAGTAGTTTGTCTATATTTTGTTTTTTTATTAGAGGAAACCACTCTGAACCCCCATCCCGTGTGTGCTGCACGGTCCTTCACTATGCAGTCGGTATTGTGTCAGTTAGCCCGGTGTATTTTGTGTACTTCCTCACAATGTTTGTGTCATTTAATTACATGATAAATATGGCCGGACAGTGCTTTGTTGGATTTTGACTTGAGATTTGCACTAAATGTCACACTGCTTTACTCCAGGTTAGGCCAGACTTTTTCCCAAAAGTCCCCCAATACAGTCAGATCTTATATAACCAGCCACCAAATTACCAAAATTACTTCATTACCATATCCCTATCCGCCCTTAGTTTCATTACTTAACTCGAGATGGCCATAGTGTCGATGTAGAAATGATGCGCATATGCGGCCGGTTAGGGATATATTGCCAAACTGCTGCAGCCGGATTCCAACTGGCTAGGATCTAAAGGGTTAAAGTGAATCTGTACCAAAAAAAAAAAATCCAGATCCGCCGCAGCACCAATGTTTGAAATTCGAAAAAAATATATGCATTATATATTATATATAAAAATATATGTATTTGTATTCTTCAAATATGATCGGTGGCGGATCCACGAAACAAGCAATAAAAAAGTCTGGCCTTAAATTCTAGTGGTTACTTTTGTAATCAGGATTTACTTTAACAAGAGCAGAAAAAAAATAAATAAATACAGTGTGGCATAAATGAGATTAAGTAGCTCTAAATTGCAGTGACCATTAACATCCAGCACACTGCATGGTCGTCCATGAGCTTCCCATGGGTGCAGTTAGCGTTAGGATTAGTTGACATCGTCACTGGCAAGCTTTCTGTTTCTGCCTCTCTCTCTCTCTCCTCTCTCCTCTCTCTCTTCTCTCTCTCTCTCTCCTCTCTCTCGTCTCTCTCTGTCTCTCCCTCTCTCTCTCTCTCCAGGTTCTCAATGTCTCTCTTTCCGTTTCCTCTTTCTTTAGAGGAAAGTAGAACAACCTTCTGTATTTAAAAGGTTGATTTGTTAGTCACCGTGGCTCCCTGCTTACAGTAAGCTTAAGCTTTATTCTTAATTCATGGCCCTAATAGGAGATTTTACACACACATACACAGTCCCAGAGCACAGATCCATTAGTGACATCTGTACAAAGAAAGCAAAAGGGCAGCGATTATATAAGCAAGGCCTCTTCATTAGAGGCATCGACATGTGTGACTGAGAACACAGCGGCCTAGAATGGGAGGAAGATTAACTGAAACATGAACTAACCCATTACTGGACAAATCTCACTTAACCTGAGCAGGAATTTGACCTTGAGCAAGGTCTAAATTCCTGACATTGCGAATTCAAAAAAAAAATTGTAAAGACTGCACTATATACACCAACCGGTCACTTTATTAGTTAGAACTTCTTATTTCTGCACTTGTCATCCATTTGATCAGTTCCACTTAGTGCTGGGTTATATGACCTCAAATCAGTATCACTATTTATTGAACATTTTACCTCGTGTCTACTTAATGAATTAATTTGTTTTCTTTTTTTCTCCACTGACAATGTTTGCGAATTGTAAATATGTTCAAGCATCAAAGCCTGGCATTATAATAAAAAAGTGCATATTGTTGTGATTTTAAACTCAAAGAAGACTGAAACAAAACGCACACCAATGAACTCTTATTTTATATTGCAATCATGTTTGAAAATTGCAATTTTGTGAAAAAAGTACATATTGTTTGAAAATGCTTGCGTTATTGAGAGCTGTTTTGTGGAGGCACTGGTTGCTTGTCAGTATCACTTCTTTCTTTTTCTTTTTTTGTTATATTTGGGGGCTTTAACTCGATTGTGATACAAGTAGTGATAGCCTTCGGCACCCTTACTATTGGCTGCTGAAACCGTGGTCTTCACTAAAGCCAATATATCTACCTATGACGGACAAGGCTTCTTCTTCAGGACAAGCAGCTCTGTGTTCTCTCCTGTTATCCTGCTTGTTCCTTCCTTCCATTTTTAATTAATTATCAATTCATTACCCAGCCCAACTTCCACTTTTGGCATCAGTGTGTGCTTGTGTGAATGGCTGCATCCCCTGGGCTAGGAGGGGTACCCTGGCCCCCCGTGATCTTTAGTTGTATTTAAGTGTATTAAAATGTATTGGACTGGGATTGCAGTTAAATCTTAAATATGCATTCATGAACCTAACAAACTATTCCTTGGTTTCTTTCTTTAGTTGCCTTTTTGATGAGTGGTTAACAGTTGTGCTGTGTCACCTCCAATCACAATTGTCTTTGTTTTTTTCCTAATTGTATTTTAAGTTATTTGCATGTGACAAACCTCAGAAACAACCCAGTGAATTCTATTCTAATTGGCTGCAGTTTCTTTCTGGCTAATGTGGTTTTAATAACAATGGCATTATTTTGGATTAAAGTGAGGCAATTCATGAAAGGAAGTAGGAGAGTCTACAATTTTGCTAAAGCCCTATTTCTGTCAGTATGTCTGCATTTTTCTACCTCCTCCCCCGAGGCAGCATTAAATTGTGTGTTTTTACTAAACCCAAAGCTCTGTTCATTTTTAGTGATTTTTTACAGACAGATAAGGAAAAAAAGTTTTACCATAGATTCTCTTAGAAGCAAATGAAAGTCTGTTATAGACATCCCTGAACCTACTAATGGAAGCTTTATTTAAAAAGTCGTTGCACTACTTAATTGGACTGAATGCTGAACTGGAGTACAGAGCTCTATTTTTGCATCACTCAGAGAGACATGAAGAAGGAAAAAAATATTAAAGTCAGACTGATTAAAGTGGCAGTTTTAATGGCACATACAGGAATAAATAGTATACAGTATTTAAATATGCACAGTATGTCGATAGCTTCAGTTATCTGCAAATTATGACAACTTTCAGTCACTGTAGGTGATGCAGGCATTCAGGGAATTTTATTACAGTGATGCAAGAGTTTTATCACTGAGGAGACGAGCAGAAAAGAAACTAATCCAATCTGAATAGGCCAGAAGGTGAAATTGGAAGATTTATTATAACATGGGGGCACTCCTGGTCTGTGCCTCACCTCTAAATTGAATCCTAGCACCTCTAAAAAATATAAGCTTAAAAAAGTATAAAGTTTTTAGTATTATTATTAGCGTTATAACTTGAGAAAGACGGAAGGTTGTCTCTGACGAGACGAAAAAGTGTTAAAACCATATAAAGCATATGGTTTCAACATTATTTTTGAAAAAAAAAAGCGTTATTCATTTGGGTCTGTGAGTTTGGTTGCTGTAAAGCTGCTTTGACACAATTTTCTATTGTCATGTCAGTAGATTGAATAAATTAATTGAGCTTGACTTGACATTTATCTGCATTAAATCCACATCAGGAGTTAACCATCCATAAATTAGATGACACATTGAAAATGTGTTAAATTCAATTGCCTTGAGATGTGTTTCCATCACCACTTCCACGCAAACAAAATATAGTCCATAGTGCAGACCAGACGGTTGCCTTGATAACGGAGGCTTCACTGAATTTCTCCCATAGATATTCCATATGACTTATGACCTGGCAAGTGCAATGGTCCGGATCGTGAATCTGATCGGCATGATGCTCCTGCTGTGCCATTGGGATGGGTGCCTGCAGTTCCTCGTGCCCATGCTTCAGGACTTTCCGCCGGACTGCTGGGTCGCCAAGAATAAGATGGTGGTGAGTGTTTTCAGTTTACATGAAACTTTGCTTGAGGCTGCTTTTTCCACCTGTGTGTCAATATTGTCACTGTGTAACAGCATATACAGGAGGGTTTTATGTACATGTCCCAGCGCTTGAGCCCCGGAGTTGCCCTCCAGTCTGTATGGGTGTAATATGCTGACAAGACTCTCTATGTCTGACAGATGGGAGGCTGGTCACGATATCTTATCCAGTGCTGTAGTAGTATTTTTCAAAATTGTATATATATACACGTGTGCATAAAAAATACTCATGCAAATGAGTTGGTTTGAATTTATATGTTTTTTTAAAACATTTTTTTATGGTCAGGCCTTGTAGTAGTATACAAAAAAAATGTTCTCCATATATTACCCCATATTGAGAAAGTGAAAACAGAATTTTGACTTTCACTTTAAAAGGAAAATTCACATGGACATAAGTATTCAGACCCTGTGCTTTGACACTTGCAATTCAGCTCTGGCAACTTGCCTTTGATCATTTTTTAGATGTTTCTGCACCTTGATTGGGGTCCAACTGTGGTAAATTCTGTTGACTGGACATAATTATAATAATAATTATTATAAATAATTATAAATAATAATTGACGACATACACCTATCTATAAAAGGTTTAGATGGCTCACAATGCATATCAGAGCAAAAGACGAACCATGAGGAGAAAAGAACTGCCTGTAGAGTCAGCATTGTGTGGAGGCTTAGATCTGGAGAAGGCTACAAAGCATCTGCTGCACTGAAAGTTCCCAAGAACAAAGTGGCATCCATAATACTTAAATATAATAAGTTTGGAACAACCAGGACTCTTCATAGAGATGGCCACCGAAACAAAAAAAGGAATCTGTGGAGAAGAGTCTTGGTAAGAGATGTGGTCAAGAACCGATTTGTTACTCCGGCTGAGCTCCAATAAACCAGTGTGATGTTGGGAAAAGCTTCTAGATTTTCAGTTATCAGTGCAATCATGCTTCACCAGTGGCCAGATAGAAGCCTCTCCTCAGTAGTAGACATGAAACTTGACTGGGAACTTGCATCTGGACCATTTACTTGGGACTGTGGTAGCCTAGAGGTTAAAGTACTGGACTCTGGACCAGAAGGTCCAGCGTTCAAATCCCATCTCTGTCAAGTTGCCACAGTTGGGTCCTTGAGCAAGATCCTTAACCCACAATTGCTTGGATTGTAAAACTATATGAGTTGTAAGTTGCTCTGGATAAGGGCGTCTGCTAAATGCTGGAAATACTTTACAATTACAACGTTAGGAGGTATGGACATTTGATTAGAACCAATCACCATATACTTACATCACTCAAGGTTTCTAATGCACTGAGAAAAGTACCTACCTTAAAGTAGTAGCTAAAAAACCCTGCACATGGCGTTCTAAGGACTACAATTGTCCCCAGTTCCTGCAGTGCAAACACATGAGAAAGGGGAACTGTTCTAAGGGCTATAAAAAAGTTCCTCCGGTGCGAAAGCACGTTACAAGAAGTGACTGTTTGCTTATCAGATCAGTGTTCACAAAAATTAGGAGATATTTCGTTATGGGATATTGCATTTTGAAGTATCCCTTAATTCTGTGCTCAAGCTTAACAAATACTGGTGTAACAAGATAATCAACTTTATTTTAAGTAATTTATGTATGGTGTGTATTTTGACTGAGCAGTCAAGCTCTGTGAACTGTTACCGAGGCCCACTCCATCATATGCATGTCTGTAATTACTCTACTCTAATATAAATACACAGGCTAAGATGAATTTTCTCTGCGTTTTGTAACATTTGGTGCCTTCGCTTTTTGTACTTTATTTACATATTTCGCCCAGCAGGCAGGAAAAGTTTTTTCAAAGGTGAAATATTTCAAGGTGTGTTATTATCTGGCGCAGATTCTAA
Source organism: Parotocinclus haroldoi (assembly GCA_034779995.1). Classification (NCBI taxonomy): domain Eukaryota; kingdom Metazoa; phylum Chordata; class Actinopteri; order Siluriformes; family Loricariidae; genus Parotocinclus; species Parotocinclus haroldoi. Next base: position 24,510 of record JAUZST010003250.1, on the reverse strand, counting down.
TTTTTAAGCTCTGCTTCAGTGTCAGTCAAGTATTGACAATTTTCCGGTGAGCACCCTCGCTGTGCTTTAATTTGGCTTTATTGTTAGTCAAGAGGTGTCTCGTTTTCGAGGGGCTCCCGGTGCTCAGGAGAGTGGCGAGAGAGCTTGGTCTCATAGCAAACTCTCTACCACCTGGTAATTGAGTTCTCTTTGCAGTTATATGAACAAGCCTCCAAACACCTGAGGTATGACCCTGAATCACCTGCATGAGAAGGACCAGAGTGGCCTGGCTCGCTCCGGATAAGAAAAGACTCTTGTGACATTTGATTTATTGCTGAAATTCATCGATGTATCTTAAGGGAGCTTGAAGACTAATGGTGATCTGCTGATTACCTTACTGAATACCTTAAATAGCACAGGCACAAAACGGACCTGAGTTTAAAAGTCTATTGAAATTAAAAGTAGGCCACCAGGAATCAGTGGTACTTTTAGGCTGGCACAGTTGCATTCCATAAATAATATCAATAATAGTAATGGAATAGCTTCAGTCAGTTTAGTCTCTCTCGATACTCAGTCAGTCTAGTATTTAAAACGAGGGGGCTTATTATAGGAACAAAAATTTATTATATGATTTACTAGGATACAGAATAATCAGTATTCATTTGCAGTCTCATGCTAGACGTGAGCATTGTGGTTAATTTATTGAGCATCAGGCTGCAGCTGACAAAAAAACACAATGAACATAAGAGGTCTTCAGAGGTGAGAAACACGCTTTATTTTTGCCTAACAACCTAAAAACCTCTGATCTTAGTATCCGAGTCCTAGACTCACAAAACTCAATCTCTTTCTCACTTTCTTTGGGGCCCCTTGAGCAGCGCAGGGCATCCGGCAGGAACCAAGCTTGGACAGGGTACCAGTCCATCTCCGGGCATATACGCACAGTCACTCACACTGAGACCCTTTTGAGGCTGATGTAACTGATGCGTTTGGAGTATCTGAAGGAGTCCCGCAAAGACACATGGAGAACAGGCATATTTCTTCATTCTTTGGCTATATTTTCTACTTCCATTATAATATTATATGTACTGATGATTTTCTGAATGAAAAGACATTCTTGCAACTAGTGATTAATGCCATTTTAAGACAGTCGATATCGGTTGATATTTGCACTCACAATGCTGATATTCAAAAACTGTATGATGCTGTTACCTGGTAATAAATGTTGATGTCCAGAATTGCAGAAAACTTTTTATTTTTAATTTAAAAAACAGATGAAGTGCAAACAAAGGCAGTGCGTGTATATAGATTAAATGTGTTCATTTATGTTCAGCAATTTTGTGTCTCGTTAATTATTATTAGCTTTATCAAGTGGCAAAAAATGAACGCCATTATAGACCAGCCATCGGCATCGGCTATTACGATACTCACTTCGGTAGACCCCTATTTGCAACCTCTACAGGGAATTAATTATTTGGCCACCATTAGAGTTGTTGTTTTATCAATGGTGTAATTACCATTTATAAGATTTATCAGTTTCTTTATAAGAAAAATCTCTTTGTCTATTTTTTAACTAAGATGTATTTTTTTCTCTTTCATTTCTCTATATGTAAACAGCCTTGGGTTGCTTAAAAAACGCTATATAAATGCAACTCTACTACTAGTACTATTATTATTATTATTATTGTTATTATTATTATTGTTGTTATTGTTATTGTTGTTGTTATTATTTGAGTAGAAGTTCCCACTGCTGTTCTGAATCCCACCTCCGGTGAGGGTAATGTCAGAGTCCTGTCTCTGTATGTTACGTATTGGTCACATTAGTCAGTATATAAAGTTTACATCTCGATGCTTAGTTAATGGACTCTGGAACCTAGCATTGTGCTGTTGAAGCTAAGCTTGAACTCTTTTACTACTGTTTGGTCATAAAATGTGTAACATTAAAAAGGTGGGAATAATATTTGAAATGGTTCATGCATGGAAAGCCAGCATTTTTTTGGTGAGGTTCAAGGAAAGAGGCGGCTGGCTATGTTTCATTATAATTTACAGAAATATGTCATTTTTATCTGTTTTCCACCAGAACTGCCTAAACATTTCAATCTTGACTGCGCATGTTGTCTTTTCGATTTCCCTAACAATTTCTTACAAGACTTTACCATAGTAGCACATTTATCTCTCTTTTTGGCAGCTATAATAGTTTTTTTCTTCCCAGGGATTTACCCTTGGTGAACGAGTGGGAAATCAGTTTGCCCATGTCTTATGAGAAGACGGGTGATATTGATTCCACATAATCTTCCATACTGATCCAAGGGGAAAGAGCTATTTATTCATGATTTAGAGATGCAATGATATTTCACCACTTTATCTCCCTAAATAGCTGACCTGCTTACGTCCCCTCTGCACAACCCTTTTCATTCACATTTCATTTTCGGTTCCCCTGACGGCCTCTAGACGCATGCAGATTATGGCACCCATCATGATGAAGAATTGAAATGTTTCTGCATGTTTAGCATGTTGCTTGTTGAATGCCACATTCCAGGAACACCTGCTGTGGCCTCCTCTGGTGGCACGGTCCTCTGGGACTAGAGCTGGTGCTAGAGCGCTAGCTGACCTTTAGCATTGTGTGTGTGTTTGCGATGGCCTCAGGGTGTGTGTCCCTCTTTTTCCCTGCAGAACGACACATGGGGCCAGCAGTACTCGTACGCCCTCTTCAAGGCCATGAGCCACATGCTGTGCATCGGCTATGGAATGTACCCACCGGTCGGGATGACTGACGTGTGGCTCACCATCCTCAGCATGATCGTCGGAGCGACATGCTATGCCATGTTTGTGGGGCATGCAACGGCACTCATCCAGTCACTGGACTCCTCACGCAGGCAGTACCAAGAAAAGGTAAGTCTAAGCTGGAACAAGAAGTCAGAAGACCTCATATCACTTTGGCTTGTCTAAGAAAGTTGTTTGGGTACTTGGGTAGGGCAACCGCAATTCCCACCACCGCAATGGGTGCAAATGGGGAGGTCGTTCCCCAGTGCTGCAACAGTGGCCCCTGCCCAGCCATCTTATAAAACAACAAGGGCACAGCATTCCAGGAGGGACTCCGGAATGAGGGCAGTTTAAAAAAGTGGTGTATACACCAGCAGGATGTGCACCTGTACTGGTGGATAACACCTTAATGCCATTGCTTAATGTTTTGCAGCCTAGTCTCCATTCTCCCCTGATTCCCGTCTTTCCCTGGGCATAGCAGGGCAATAATGAGCTGAGCTGCCAGGCCGCCACATGGCCCACCATCTGTGGAGTGAGCTGGAATGGGGGAGATGGAGAGAGAGTGTATGGGCTCCCTGGAAAATAGAGGGAGGGTCATACGAGGTTTAAGGCTGCAAGAAGATTGATGAACAAGGGAGAAGATGGTAGAGAGTGACAGGATGAGAGATGGAAGCAGAGAGAAGGAGGGACAGGGCGCCTCAGAGTGAGAGAAGAGTGAAAATGGATATGGATGGAGATCAGAAGCTCTAAGTTGTACTACACCGAGCAATAAACCACAGGACAAGAAAAGGAACAGGAACTTACACAAAACCTCAATTTTAATGCCAAGGTCATTTAATACAGAAAAGAATGCCAAAAAAATAAAACTCCTAAATTTGATCATGGGAAACAGTAATGGCCTGAGTGCCTAAGGATGCTAGTTTTTTTGTTTTTGTTTTATAGATTCCTTCCTTTGAATACAGTATGTCTTTGTGAGCAACGTGCATTTTACTGACACAAGTTTTAATAATCAACAGACAAGCTGTACATGCATACACAAACACAATGTCAACAGAGGGAGTAAAAATAATACTAACCCTAAGAAAAACTTTAAAAAATAAGCCTTACATATTACTACTAGAGTACGATTGGTCTTATACTCCGATACAGTTTCAGACTGAAATCAGATTTATTTCTACAGCACTTACAATTAAGCATTGTCTCAAAGCAGCTTCACAAATCTGGGTTATTTCCTAATCTAAGGCCAGTCCCAAATCTGTGCTGAGACTAAGGGTTAGGTATTGGACTATGGACCAGAGGGTCCAGGGTTCAAATCACACCTCTGACATGCTACCACAGATGGGTCCCTGAGCAAGTCCCTTAACCCAAAATTACCTAGACTGTAGAGACTGTATGATTTGTAAATTGCTCTGGATTAGGGCGTCTGCTAAATTACATAAATGTAAATGCAAATCGACTAAGCCTAGGCTACAGTGGCAAAGAAACACTCCCTGAACATAATGCAATAGATTATAAATATAAAATCCACAAGGGTAGCACTTAGTGCTGGGTGCTATGACAAAAAGTTTGTATCATGGTATTTGTAAGGATTATACTGGTTTCACTGTATTTTACTGGTATTACTTGTACTTTATTTTGGGTGAAGCTGAGTTGGGTCGCTTTTAAGTCAAGTAGATTTATTTCTATAGCAAGACTCCTAGATTTTAATTGTAAGATTTAGGTTTGTAGTTATAGTAATAATAAGTAAATAATACCAGATAAATAAATATGTGTATAGACTTGATTATTATTTTTCTATATATTTTATTTAGACTTGAGGTTTATTAGATATATAACATTTATATATCGTTAGGCCGTAGTTTATCACACAACGTCAGTAATGGACTGCTCTAATCGTCTTGTTGAATAAAGTTAATAAATTTAAACTCAAAAAAAGAATAAAATCTTGTGAAAGTACTAATGTTAAGACCATGTGTTTCATCATGTTGTATTTTAAATATTTCACATCATAGTAATACACGTTCATTTTTTTCTATACAGTGGCAATTTGTTAGCCTAACACTGTGGTGGCAGTGGGAGTCGTAAGGGAAGCCAGATTTGGGGAGGATGTTCAACAATGACCCCTACCTGCCACCTCATTCAGGATACACGCCTGATATACGTAAAATCCAGAATGGGCTCTAGACTCCCTGCAACCCAGACCAGCACAAGTTGGGTTAAAACAAGGAAAAAAAGCAGCATTGGTTTGGGACTGAGTTTAGGTTTGATTAATTATACTTTGGGCTACTTTTGTCACACAGACCTTGAACCTTGTAACCTTGCCTAGCAGAGCATTTAGCGTCTGATTTGTCTAGCAGCCGCGATTGCTTATACAGAATAGGCCCAACTGTTGTGTTCATGGTTGAAAGTGAATATCAGAGATATGTGAGGCTGTGAAGAAACTACGAATTAGAGCACGAGGGAGAGAGGGTGATGTGTTCAGTATGAGAGAGAGAAAGTAGAGTTGCCCTTTTTCCTAGCTTGACTGCATGTGTGTGCATGGAACTGAAAATCTCAAGAGTCTTTTGGACCTCAAAAGGAAACGTGAGCAGCATATTTGCTATGTGTATGCAGCTGTCTTTGAAACAAGTATATCCTGTAAAACGAAAGAAAAAAACAATCGTATGTTTGCGCTTTCTGATCATATCTGTGTGAGACATTTCAGTAACTGTATCAAGGCACTAGAAAATAGATTAACTACTGTAATTGTGACTATTTGTTTACACTCAAATCAAAAAGCAAAAGCCTTGTCAGTGTTGTGAGAAGTCCAGAGCCTGTCCTCGAATTTAGTGGGCACAGGCACCAAAGGCGTTTAGGGCCTCATGGCACAGCTGCCACTACTGGGGCCAGTTTTCATGCATGATGCTTCATGACGGTTTTTATACGAGATTCTGCCAGTAACTCATTTGCTGAGTGTGAGTGAATCTGTGAACGAGTAAGAAAAAGGGAAACCTAGAAGAAATGAAAAGAGAAAATGTTTATGACTAAAGATAAAAGTTCAAAAAGTAGAGAGAGGGACAGAATGGTACTTAAAGCTAGACTTAAAGAAGAAGCTTGTAAGTTGAATTATGTTCTGAAGAGTATTTGAGTTTTGGAGTGGCACTGTATTTTTGCCTCTGGAATCAATACCAGAACAAAACAATTCGTTTTGGAGCTTTATAGTCTGGATTTCAATGTTTATACATCAAGCGGAAAACTTAAAAATAGGAAACACTAAACATTTAATAGAACCCCTGCCTAACTTCCTTGAGTCCAGTGATTTATAGGTATTATCACCACAGGCATAGAAGCAAGCATAGTGATGGATCAGTAGATAATGGGCCAGACTATATAAGACAAGATTGATTGTTTAAGTGTCAGCACTTTTTGGACCCTTGGTCATAAACCTTAATCTTAGACCGTCTCACTTTGTAGGAGAGATGGCTCTTTTGAGAGCTTATAGGTTTAAATATGAGGCTTGCAGTAATGGATTTGTTTAGTAAAAAAATCCTCACGCGCAATCCAACTATATCGCTGAGCAAGGCCCTTAACCCACAGTTGCCTTTATTGTAAGCCTATATGAATTGTAAGTCATTCTGGATAAGGGAGTCTGCGAAATGACATAAATGTAATGGACAGTAAGGTGGCTTGGTGGGTAGTCCCGGGTTCAATCCCAGGATAAAGCGTCCTGGTCCTTTCTGTGTGGAGTCTATATGGACCCTTGTACCCTGGTGGGTACCGGCTGGCCTACAAGCCAATCTATCTGAAGGATAGATGGATGTTGCTATACTCATGGAGACCTAGAATATGAAGGTGATCTGTACTACCGGGAAATAAAGAGCAAGATTAACAAGATTATTCTAGTAAAAAGTGGTTTCTGTTATTCTTTTGTGGAGCTAGATTTTATAATTGAAGAAATGATTGGTAGATTGTGGTCGCTGTTTTCAGCTAAAAAGAAACAACCATGAAAACTTTGCAAACGTTATAATGTAAATCCATGATCCAACCTTTTACCAGACCATATACTCCATGTCTGGGCACTGATTTATGATTTAGGCAAGTCTGGTATTAATCCCTGTAATGCATACAAAACAAGCTCCGGTGGCTAAGTGGTAAGAGGCAGCCGCTGGAAATGGCAGTTCCTGAGGGTTTGGTTTTCAGTCCCGCATGGGGCTTGCAACGTGAAGGTCAGGTGGTGCCCTGTCCATTTTGTGCCAGCACTTAGTCGCTTGTGGGTTAAACTCCACCTAGGTTGTCATGTTCTTAGCTTGCTATTAACAATAAGGAGAATCTTTATGGAAAACAGATCAAAAAGCTTTTCTCATGATTGTTGAGTCTGGGGTTTATGAGTGCACAGGTGGGAGTATTAAAATAATAATATAAAAGAAAGAAGAAACGTAAGACTGACTAAAGTAATCTTGAAGGTCTGTCATCGCAAACAATGACCCTTCTTATAACCAGGTCCAACATGAGCTGAACGTTATCTTTTGTGGTTAACTGAGAAACTGAGCCAAATCTTGATAGAAATCTGGATGTTAAAAGCTGGATCCTTTTGGCCTAAAGATAAAGGTACATGAACTCCCAGTCCCCTTAGTCTCCAGGTGACTGATTGACCACTTGCTATCTGTTCCATTGATTACTGCCATCCCATAGCAACCTGTTCCCATGGTAATGGGGCATGCAACATGTCTTACTGGTGCCAGCCCCCTCTAGCCAGGCTGCCCGCAGAGGGGATATTAGCACAGTAAACAGCTATTAATATTTCAGGCCAAGGCCTTTTAATTCATTTCTCTTTGAGCGTGGGTTATGTTGATTAATGCTGCTTCCCTCTGGCTCCCTCGCTTCCTAAGAAGTAGTAGTAGATAACAAACAAGAGGATACAGTGCCAACACTGTGATTAGTGTGTTTGAGAGTTCGAGTGGTTCTAGTTTTGCAGACGCAAAACCTATATGCCCAAAATAAGTGACCTCTTTTAACATTTGGATGCAAATAGTAGCATATTGCCTATTGCATACTGCTAAATAGGAAACTGTCATTTGCAAGCTTGCTGTTCTCCCTGCTAATTGATTATGGAGGACTTGGCCAACTTGATTTGTTGTTTGAGCAGCATAAGTCAAGACAAGTATATGGAGTATATTTAATAATATAATATAAGTATATTTATATGGAGCGTTATACAACGGAGCATTGTCTCAATGCAGCTTTAGTTTATCACAATTAAAAATGAGTGAACAAACTACATCGGAGACAAAATCCAGACATCACCAGCCTTGCAGTCTTTATTAGTAGATTGAATTGCTAGACATAACTCACTTGCGTGGCTGTGGTTTGTCTTAAAAAAATGAATGTTGCTCAAAATGCTTAAAACTATGTCAAGAAATGGGTAGGTATGTATGGTCCTAGGGTTGTGGGTGCAACTCCCAAAATGTCGTCATAAATGGTATTTCCATAGATGTTAAGTTAAAGCAAAATGTTCATACTACCTTGTCATCTAAAGTGGAGTAGATAAGGTGTTACATTGATATGCAAATCTTACAATGGCGAGGCAGATATGAATGTTAATACATTTTGAATCCAGTAAATGATGTATTGTTTTTGTTGGTGTAGAAACATTACGGGCTACACTAAAGTTCAGTACATGAACTGCCACCATAACATGTTTGTTGGATTAAGGCCAGGACTTTGACTTGGCCATTCCAAGACAAAAACTTATGTCCTGACATTTTGCTATAGGATTTGAAGGCAACATTCATAATTCATTGTTGCATAAATGATGATGAGCCATCCGGTAGCAGCAAAGCAGCAGCAGAGCAGGTCCAAACCGTAAAGCTGACACCACCATGTTTCACAGATTGGATGTTTTTATTGCTTTTTATTTTTATGTTCTTTTTGAAGTACAGGGTACAGTGCAGAGGTGCGTTTTTAGACACTGCTTGAAGATAGCAAGAACCTCAGCGAGTTGGACATACATTCCAAGACCTGGGTGTCAGGACGGAAAAGAATCTTGATGCTTGTTAGCCTTTCGTCTTATTTGGAGGATCCAGTTGAGCCAAGTTTGTGTCTCTCAGACTACGAGGTACAGAGTGTGGCATGATTAGAGCTTTTAGGTAATATGGCGCTGTTCTATTTTTCACTTTGTAGGTGTCAGGGTTTTGATGAGGACTGCTGCAGGTAGTCAGTGAAGTGAACACAGCAGTGGGGTGATAAAAGAAAACTTGTGTAGACTGAAAACCAGGCGAGCCTCTGCATTCTGAATGAGTTGCAATAGTCTGATTGCATGCCAGAAGACCAGGAGAGCATTGTGACGATCTACTTTTGATATAGCAAGATATTGGACAAGCTCCTGGGTTGCTTCCCTGGAAAGAAACGATTGTATTATCTTGATGTTGTGGAACAGGCACCTGACTGGGTCACTTTGAAAATATTAACAGAGAAGATCAACTGGTTATTAAAGATAAAACCAAGAAATTTCTCTGAAGTTGATGGATGAGTTCATCTGGGAGATGCCAAAATCTTGATAAGGGGGACCATCTGCATAAAATGTAAAGCAGTTCAGATATGCTGTGGTTTTGATACAGATGATGAGCTGACATTCATGATGAGATGCTCTCCAGACATGCTGAGACACGTGTACAGACCTAAACATCTGTTGGAGGGAAAGAGAGGATGAGCTGAGTGTCATCAGCGTAACAGTGATTGGTGAAACCACGAGAGGTTATGACTTCACCAAGAGAACAGGTGACAGAGGATTTCTCTGGGTTACTGTGGGGTCATTTGGAGCGTTATTGCTTTATGGGTACTCCTGGGAAGGGTAAAATAGTTTAGGATTTATATTAATTATCTAACCCCCAACTGTAACCCAACCGCAACCATTTTTAAACAATCTCTTTGACTGTGGACTATGGAACCCATTAGAGATGATTATATAACCTTTTCAGCATTGACAGCTTTTTTTTTCCTGCGGCGATTGCCATCTACACTAATTTCACCTAATCCTAAAGGTTCAGATGCGTTTGCCACTAACAGATATGTAATGCTGTATTATTTAGCTAGATTTATTTAACATGGCTGCATTCATGGCAGACACAGGATTAGATCAACACACTAGTCAGAGGCCAGTTCATCCAATCAACCTAATGCAGGTCTTTGAAATGTGGAAGGAAACCGGAGCACCTAGAGTAAACCCACTCAGAAATGTACTGACTCAGGGATCTCTGAGCTGCCAGTTGTCTGCACTGATCACATGCGGCACTGTGCGTTATTTTTATTCAGTAAATAAATAACCAAGTATAAGATTTGTGCTCCAGTGGTTTGAGTGGGCTCTTTATTTGTTCCTAGGTGAAGAAGATGGTGTTTTTTTGTAATTTGCCTGCAGAAATATAAATCAGTTTAAAGTTCACAAGCTCCACCGGATGCTATCAAAATAAAGCCTTCATAACCATGTGCTAATCCTACGGCCATTTGAAGGCAAGCCACGTTGCATCATTGGCTAGCAAGCCAACAATTAATGCTAGATTTCATAGTGGTGTGCCTTTGACCATTAATGAACTAGCCTGCTGAAATTACAGTGCAAAAGTTTCTGAATCCCATATTCGATACACACATTGTATAGCTTAAATATGATATTTTTGCCATTTCTAATGCATCGAATTTGAGAACATGTGTGGACAAACCTCAAGAAACCTTATAACCTCCAATAGTCTTGTGCTTAGAGCCTAGTGAAGATCTGAAAATAAAGATAATTCACTTTCACAAAGCAGAGGACTATAATCTAAATGTTTCCTGCTTACAATTTCCGCTGTCTGAAATGTCATTAAGAAATGGAATTTAAAGGGAACACACTGGCTCAGTGTACCACATGATCATTCTAATCAAGATCTGGAAAACAAAAGACAAGGTGAGCTATTATGCATTGTTCAAACTCCCATCCTAAACTCCCAAGCCTATTCACTTACACATTCATACATTTAAATACCATTTAAACACGCCCTTATATACATGTACATCTGTGTGTAGAACCAGTATTAATCAGTATCCGAAGAGGTAGCAGTTTTAGTTTGTAGGCAACGTGCTTGAAACCCACTCGAGATCTGCATGTAGTATTTGTATATCATTATGAGGACGAAAAAGGAAACGTGAGGAAGTGCAACAAAGGCAGTGGGAGAAATTATCATCAGGAAGACCCAACTATAATCTCGTCTGAATAGAGGGTTCGATTACAACGTGGCAGTGTGCGTGGCAGAGGGGTTCCTTAAATTAGCTTTCTAGTGGGAAGGAGGAGGGAGAGATACCCTGTAATACAATTCGATGCAAAAATATTCAACCCCATTTTCTCGTTTGACTGTACCTCTAGGGATCTGATACTGAATATTTTTAAGCATTCTGTATATTTCATCATTTTTTGCCATGAACGTGCGTGATGTTGACTGTTAAGAGCCGCATACGTGTACATACAGAAGATGATCATACAGAAATAATCTTATCTGAGGGTAAAGAGGCTAGCACAGCCAATACGAAAAACAATCATAATGGAAAAGTGATTAAAGTTCTTGATACAAATGCAAGCTTATGCGGGACATACAGTATAATCTATTCATGATCTATGGCTATATATATATATATATTAGGGGTGGAGAAAATTTTGCGAATTTTTAATGCATCGCGATTCAGGAGTTAACGATTCTGAATCAATTAATAAATGTCGATAATCGAGCACACTTGTATCTGAGCATGTAGACCAACTTCTGTTCTTACACAAGCACTTAAACATTAGCATCATTAACCTAGCTCTGTAATATCTATTTTGAGTTTAATATTCTTAAAGTATCCGTTTTCGCTTTCTTTGTGCCTTTTCTCCGTTGCGCTTCTCTCGGTCTCGTTTTCGCTTCAAAAAGTTGCTCGCTTTTGACTTTTAGACCCGATTTGACGGGGGGCGGGATCTAGTAAGTGAAAGAACGCCACTGGTCGTTCAAACACAGGGAATCTGTGTGTTTGTTTTCTCATATCAGCTAGTTTTAACGAAGATGCCTTTAATAATGAGGCTTAGAGTCAGACTGCTAAACTTTTTGAAGTGAAAGCGAGAGTGACAGAAGAGCAACGGAGAAAAGGCGCAAAGAAAGCGAAAACAGATACTTCAAGAATATTAAACTCAAAATAGACGATTACAAACAGAAATATTCTGTTTACAAACCAGTTTTTATTACTAAATGTAACTTACTGGTTCTCAAGACCTACTGTGACACCATAGATTTGTTTTATGTAGTCACATAGTAAAGAAAAAAAACTATAGAAAAAAACTAATTGAGATGCATCGATCATGTTTGGCAATAAGCCCAATTTACAAAAAAAAAGGAGCTTCACCGTTTTCCTTATCTTATTATTGAAACTGCTAGTAAAATTGTGAGCTCACCAAGCTCTTCAAGTGTCCTAGGAGTCTATATGTTATATACACTGCTCACAAAAATATTTCAAAACGTCCCCTAATTTTTTGTGAGCAGTATAGTATGAATACTATCACTGATTTTCTGCCTACTACCAATGCCCTGTCAGTTCAGTTTTTCTTCACAGTGTAATGTACAGAGAGTAGCTACACAAGCTCACACAAATTAGGGGGTATTTCAAATTGAATATGAAGCAATAAAAATAAGATATGATAAATATTATTTTATTTAATTAAACATTATCATCAGAAAAGCAAATATCATTACCATGATTGAGTAGCAAGTGACGTTCACGGGGGTGAACAGAAGCATGTCAGAGTGCCACACATTGACTGTTCAGTAGGGTGTATTGTCACCCAAGACTGCCAAAACACACTGATTTGACCATCTGCAGCTCACACACACAGAGACGCAGATGAATGACTCATAACCGAACAGTGCCATGTATGAAACATAATGCACCCCTACATGAATGTACAGCAAGATTCACTGAATACCTTTGCAACTAAAATGAGAAACACACTGAGCAAAAATACGGTTTTCCTGTTTGACATGTAGGTTTCCTTCCTTTGATAAATACAATGTATAGCTGAGTCAAAGAGGAAAGCAAGGGTGTTTTACAGTCATATGAATAAACCCCAGGAATCAGTAGAGGCCGTGCATCCATTGTGGCAGCAGAGGGTGCTGTTCTTTAAAATCTTCTCTACCGCATGTGAGCGTGCAAGGGTAGGTCATACTGTTTGAAATCGTCGAGTCCTCCATCAGCCCTTACTTTGGTCTGTGCCACCTCTCTGCTTGGCACCTTCCTAGCGTTTAATCACCACCTGTTCATAGGCACCAGCCCCAACCCTGCAGCATCAAGACAAAATCAGAACAGGTCAGAGCAATTTTTCACAAAAACTGCCTATTATGCTTTTACTTTCTTCAATTTCCATTGTTGAAGGCTTTGCCATATTTTAGTATTTAACCAATATCAGAATTCAACTTTATAAGCTTACTATGAAAAGTCAAAAAATGTAAATTATTAGAAAACTTTTCCAAACAATTTAAAATCTGTACACTATACAATAAATATTCAAGACAGCTTTCAAATACTTCCAAAGTCTGTAACACTGGGTGTGGAGGGAGTTTCGGAGACATGCAGCATTGCAGAAACGGAAATGTTTAATGTGCAAAACGTACACCAGAACACACTTATGAAGTTAACCTATAGGTCCAATGACAAAGAGCAATGTGGAGCAGGAGTGCACAATTAACCTGGTGCGTGCGTCTGCGCAGTCATGAGGCACGATAGAACCCCCCCACCCCAACCGCAAAACGGTGACGCAAAGGCCTGGGAGGTCCCATGGCGTCCCATGGAAGGCCCCACTGCCAGCTGTGTTCCAGGTAGCCGTCATTCTGTGGGGAATGTGAATTGGGATACAAAGTATGGCACTGCTGCAGGAGCAGTAGGATCCAGATTTAAAGGTTTCGGAGGTGACTAAAGTCTGGCAGTGGGGCACTGTAGCACCCGGAGCGTGAGCTGTTCAGTGCGGGGGGGAAGCTCTGCAAGGGTTTGCGGTGAGGGGAAGTCCGGTCAGATCTAACTGCGCCAAATGCAGCGCCAGCTTCACGGTGGTGGGGCCTACCGCGCTCCGCCCACACTGATCTGCAAACAGCTTCGACAAGGCTCCCCTGGGTTTGGAGCGAGTCTGGGATCCGTTCAGTTTTTCTTCACAGTGTAATGTATGGTCACAAAAATAGGGGATTTTCAAAATGAAAACGTAGCAATAAAAAAACAAACAAACGATATGATAAATATGATTTTATTTCATCAAACAAGATTAACAGAAAAGCAAATGAAACCTCGAAAGTTCTTTGATTACACAAATTGATATAACATAGAAAAAGGTCAGAGAAGTAATTTTATGTAATAGAATTTATAGTCATTGTATGCAGTTATTTTAGATTCTAGCAGCTTACCTGGCAGGTAAATGATGACTGCCTAGAGCTGTGCTCCCTCCAGGGCCAACAAATAAACGAAGCCCTTCCTCTGAAACACAATGAACATCATTTTTTTTTTTTTTTTTTTTACTTTACCTCAGAACGAAAGTGTTTTAAACTAAACTATAACCCCAACTGCAATTGAGTTGAGACGCTGTGCAAAACATAAATAAAAACAGAATGCGATGATTTACAAATCTTTTCCAACCCATATTCAACTGAATACACTACAAAGACAAGATATTTTATATGCAAACGGAAAAAACTTTTTTGGTTTATGCAAATATTTACTTATTTTGAATTTGATACCTGCAACGCGTTCCAAAAAAGTTGGGGCAGGGACATGCTTATGACTGTGTTTAATCTCATTAAGCGTGTGGGAACTGAGGACACTAATTCTTGAAGCTCTGTAGGTGGAATTCTTTTCCATTTTTGCTTGATGTAAAAATTGCTCAGCAGTCCAGTGTCTCCATTATCGTATTTTGATCTTCATCGTTTGCCACACATTTTTAATGGGAGACGGGTCTGGGCTGCAGGCAGGCCAATCTAGTACCCACACTTTTTTACTATGAAGCCACGCTGTTGTGACGAGTGAAAACGTGAAAAGGATTTGCAAATGATCGTATTTAGTTTTTATATTACACAACGTCCTAACTTTCATTTTTATTGGGGTTGTACGTTTTAAAAACATAACAGATTGAATAGTGAGAGGGGGTTGCCACGGTTACCTTCAGCACTGGAGTCGAGCAGGCCGTGGGTGAAGTCTTGGCTCTGCAGGATTTTCTCTACCACGTCATCAGCATCCACTCTGGTGGCATCCACACGTTTTAGCTGAGACTCCATTGAGTCCTGCTTCATTGGGTGTCTGTAGGGGGAACAGACCAACTGCTTAGAATCACAAAAATATACAATTACTATTAATTGTATATAGGGTCAAATTCCACCTACATTAATTTAATAAGCAGCAAGCACACAGTTTTATCAGTACATCTACCAGGAGGAGGATTGCAGAGCCTATCCCAGAATTAATTGGGTAAAGGCAGCGGTACACCCTCTAGTCCATCACATGGTTCCATAACCACACCACCTGACCTTCATGTTGCAAACCCAGCCCAGGGAGGAACTTAATGCAAAGCAAAACTGAACTGCCACCAGATTTCTCCATCCTTTTATATTCATGCGATTTTTCAAACTACCCAAGAAAATGTAACCTTTGTTCAGCTGTAGCTCTGTAATTATATTAGCTTATTAACCATCTAATAGATTATCCATCAAGTAATTGTTCAAAAATGTTGAAATCAAGTATTGTGGGAATCAATAGGCACCTCATGATTACGATTCAGAGGGTTGCAATGGCATGATCAATTATTGCATTATACATTTAAACAATATTTTTTTTTTTCACAGTGATTACATGGCTTCTGTTATGGTCTCATTGTACACTGTGGGGATTGTTGTGTCAGCAATGCCTGCCTTACACCAAACAACCTTTCAAACAATTTCACTGTCACAAACAAATTTCAAAATAAAATCTTGAGTCTCTATTGTTATCGCTATTGTTTGGTGTAAGGCCGTCAGGATTAGCTGTCTTAAACCAGTCCTTTTTCCATCTTGATGTTTAGATAAAATCACTCTTATTTATTATTATCTCTTAAGTCTTAAGTCTTGGCAAGAGTGATGTGAACATTGTCTTCTGAAAAATGCTCTTTATATTCACTAATTTGTTTTCACTAACTTTCACTCTAAATGAAGGGGGTTTCAAAACTGCATTAACACTTGGTCTCAATTTAGAAAATATTGTAGGCTTTCACAGAAGCTCAGTTTGTGCTTTCTTCCTACACAACCAGCAATTCCTCTCTTTACATACTAACCAAACCTCACCATCCTCCCCATGTCTGTGTAGGTTTACTCCAGGTGACAGTGGTTGCAGACCTGCTTGAGTTTCGGTCGGGTGTGGCATGGTGTTCCTGAAAAATGGTACAAGGGCCAGGGGTAGCAGCAGTAGGTGCTGTGGATCCAGTACTCTCCTCGCTGGGCTCAGGAATGCTGGCGATGCCTGTAGAGGTGCTGCCCACTGATGTGTTCCTCCTGTGGGTGAACTCTGATAGACTGGAGGAGCGAGAGTGACTTGTGCTGTAGCCTGAATAGAGATAAGATCAGAGAAGAACATGTATAATGGTCAAGATATTCCATGAAATCGGTGAGGGGGGAGCATATAATAGTGTAAAATGTCAAATTAAATTACACTAAAAACAAGTAGGATGTTGAAACAGATGAGTATAGCGAACATGCTGACATTTACTGATTGATGATGACTATGTATGACCTGTACATTTCCTCCTTCTTTAGTGTTTCTCTCATGTCAGTCCTAACAAGTAATCCATGAGTGGTTCTTGCATTTCTAAAGACTTTTAAAGCTTCATCATTTATTCAGCAGCTGAGAGCCACTCAACACCAGCACACTCTCTTGCTGACTCATAGAAAGCAGCTCTCTTTTATAGGGTATCAAATTGAAAATCTGTTAAAATCGACTCTATTCTGAAGGTTAAGGGAGAGTATTTGAGAATACAATGGCTCTATGAATGCACAGCTGCCTGAAGCTAACCTAAGAAATTGGTTTAATCTGATCTAAAGGATATAAAAGAGGACTGAGTGCTGCAACTTCCCAGTAAGTACTTGTGAAAGCCACTTTATCAAATTCGTTACGTAATCGAGGACATCGATACGGTCTCCCCATCTGTTGTCTCAAGTGGCTGAAATTTGAGGAAGGTATTATTAATGAGCGAAGCCTGATGCTGTGACCTCAGATGTCCTTTGGAGAATCAAAATAAACAGTAAACAAGAGGCAGAAATTAAAGTGCACATTTTGTGTCTGTCTCTTAAAATACTGGGGTGCTGGCATGTATGTGAGTGAGACGGTTAGAGAGAGAGATATCTGAGGAATCCTGATCACAGGCAGGGCTCGCTAATCACTTGAGGGTTTACGCCTATGACTCATTTCTTGCTTTTTAAGAGCGATTCAGTTTGCACTCAAAATGTCTAAACTTAAGTCCCAAAAGCGAGTCACAAAATCCCAAACCAGACCTGTTTTTGTTAATAGATTTTTAGGTTTGGTTTCTTCTGTTATGTTTACGCAGCAAGCAGTGGCTAAGATTACATTTTTTAGTGTGACCTATCAGATATTTGTCTGAACAGTTCACACGTTCAAAAGAGCAATGATTTACGTGACCCATTCGTCAGGAGGCAAACAACAAAAGTACACAGGAACGGACACTTCTTTAATGGTCATGTTAAAAAGGGCTTGTTATTCGGTCGTTGCCACTTCTTTGTTTTGTATGCTTGGCTTCTTTAAACGTCGCTTTTAGGCTTTTATACTGCTAACAGAAATTAGGGCATACTTCAAAATGAAATAGGCCATAATTAAACATCCCCTCATTTTTATGAGCAGTGTATTTTTATTTGACACTGCAGCCAAATCCTCCTGTGGTCACATTAAGTCATTTCTTTTGAAACTTCCTCAAACACGTGCCTTCTAATTTTGTTACACAGAGGCATTAAGAGGTATGCATTTATAAACATGTCAAGTTGGAATGACGTAAAAATTCTGATCAGGCTGTTTAGATGTATTGCGGTGTATCAGATATCTATCGGATTTTAGTACTACAGATGAAAGTGGCCCAAAAGGAATTGAAGATGTCAGATAATGTGTTATCTTCTGTTCACGATGTGGGGATTTGGGCCCCCTTTACCTGCTGATGCTATGTTTAGCAAAGAATAAATACTGCTGCTAAAGAGATGTTTTTCAGTCATTACGGTTTGCATATGTGCTGCATTGTTCTCTGTTCTCAAATAAACTCAAGTAAAAGTACCCATAGCGCTAATAAATGTAGTACATTTATAAAGTATTAGATATATTTAGTAAAAGTACAAAAGTATTCAAAATAGTAATTTAAAATGACTGAAAATCTCATGTTGTATGCTTAAAAGTTACGTTACTATGTTTATTGTTCCTTCTAAATTCCCCTACTTAAGTGAGTACCGTTATCATCAATATTACCATTAGGTACTATTTATTAGGTATTATCTTGCTACTAGCAGGCTGGACTCCCTTTGCCTTCATAACTGCCCTAAATATTTGTGGCATAGAATCGCAAAAGTGCCTGAGACCTTCCTCAGAGATTTCGGTCCATATAGAAATTATAGCATTATGGATTTGCTGCAGATTTGTGAAATCTGAATCTCCCGTTTCACCACATCCCAAAGGTGCTCTGTTATAATTTTACTGTGGAATATGAAATACGGAGTTAAAGTAAAACATATCAAATATTAGAAATACTCAAGTAAAGTAGAAATCACTATAATGGACCATACAGTATATTCAGTGCTTTAGTGAATGCCCTTCATCGTTGTCCACAACTGCCTATACATTAGCTAAGGAAATCAGATACGAGGAGATAAGACGTTGGAGTTTGGTGGTATAGTGTTATACATTAGTTTTCTAGATGATGCAGATGACTGTATGGAGTCATCAGAATTAGGTTAGCGGCAACACCATGTCATGCATTTGAAATCAATCAAACCAGAAATCATGCAGAAACATACCAGATCCAAAAGCAAATGAACACAGCAGAGATCCTACCTGATACTTTGGATTGCTGACTAGCATAGCTGGAGGTTCGTGAGTGACCACAAGCCCCCAGTTCCTCAGGCAGAGAGCCACACTTGCCTGTGGTTTCTGTAGACACATGGGACTTCCATCACACACTTTCATTTCACACTACTTGTCATACATCAGTACTTAGTACTTAGTGTGGTACTTGGTAGTGTCTGTTTATCTCACCGATTGTTCCTTTTTTTGCATATTCAATCATCTCAAACAGACAGGAGGACAACACAAATAATCCCATTAGTTAAGGGTTATATCAATATGACTACAAAGCGCTAAAGATAAGAAGCATTTGACCTTTTTTTTTTATTAAACAAGATCATTAGAAAAGCAAAAAAAGTCTAAGAAATTTCTTCTATAATGCAAAAACAACTTTTATTTAATTGGTGAACATGCACTATATACAACCGCAATTCCATGAAGTTGGGACATTGTGTAAAACAGAAAAAAATAGAATATGATGATTCCTTTCAAATCCTTTTCAACCAATAATCAAATGAATACACTACAAAGACAAGATATTTAATGTTCAAACATAAACTTTTCGTTTTTTGCTAATATTCACTAATTTTGAATTTGTGAATACGTGAAAGGTTCGCTCACAAGCAAGGACGGGGCAAGGTTCACCACAACTGTGTGAGCAAAAGGTCCAACAGTTTAGGATGGATGTTCAAATTGTGCAATGAAAAAGTAATGCAGGGATTTCATCATCTACAGTCCATAATGTCATCAAAAGATTCAGAGAATCTGGAAAAAATGTCTGCAAAAGTATGTGACCAGGCTGAAAATGAACATTAAATGCCCATGACCTTTGATCCCTCAGGTGGCGCTGCATTCAAAACTGACATCATTCTGTAACTGATATTACCACCTGGGATCAGAAACACTTCAGAAAACCATTGACAGTGAACACAGTTCGTTGTTCCATCTACAAGTGCAAGCTAAAACTCGATCATGCCAAGTGAAAGCCAACAACACCCAGAAACTACACCAGCTTCTCTGGGCCCGAGCTCATCTGAGATGGACTGATGAAAAGTGGAAAAGTGTCCTGTGGTTCACATTTCAAATTGTTTTTAGAAATCATGGACATCTGTGAAGGCACCGTTAATGCTGAAAGGTACACACAGGTTTTGGAGCAACATATGCTGCCATCTGAGCAACATCTTTTTAAGGGACGTCCCTGTTTATTTCAGCAAGACAATGCCAAGTCACACTCTACACGTTATAACAGCGTGGCTTCATAGTAAAAGAGTGCCTGCCTGCAATCCAGACCTGTCTACCATCAAAAATGAGTGGCGCATTATGAAGCGCAAAATACACTATATTGCCAAAAGTATTTGCTCACATACAGGCTGTTTTTACATTTGTAAACATTTGTGGAAGAATGGGTCGCTCTCAGGAGCTCAGTGAATTCCAGTGTGGAACTGTGATAAGATGCTACCTGTGCAACAAATCCAGTCGTAAAATTTTCTCACTCATAAATATTGTACAGTCAACTGTAGCAGTGGAGGCACATTCTCTGGAGTGACGGATCACGCTTCTCTATCTGGCAATCTGATGGACGAGTCTGGCTTTGGCGGTTACCAGGAGAATGGTACTTCTCTGACTTCATTGTGCAAGTGTTTGGTGGATGGGGGATTATGGTGTGGGGTTGTTTTACAGGAGCTCGGCTTGGACCCTTAGTTCCAGTGAAAAGAACTCTGAATGCTTCTGCATGTCAAGACATTTTGGACAATTCCATGCTCCCAACTTTGTGGGAACAGTTTGGAACTGGCCCCTTCCTCTTCCAACATGACTGTGCACCAGTGCACAAGCAAGGTCCATAAAGACATGGATGATAGAGTCTGGAGAACTTGACTGGCCTGAATGGTCAGCTGTCCTCTACTCTGACAAGGCAAGGTTCAGTACATGCCCCATCTCTGCCAATGTGTCTTGGGAGTCTTGGGTGACCATACACCCTACTGAACAGTCAATGTGTGACACACTTGTCCAGTGTGACATGCTTCTGTTCACCCCCATGAATATGTCATACTTGCTACTCAATCACCATAATTGAGTTTGCATCTAATTTGCATAATAGAACAACTTTCTTCAACATTTGTTTTGCTTTTCTAATGATCTTGTTTAAAGAGATAAAATTGAATGTTTAAACTCTTAATATTCATTTTGAAATCTCCCCTAATTTTTGTAAGCATTGTACATGTTTAAGGCAGCTGTCTATTGTAGGAAGCTAACTCTAAGAGAGAAACAAAGTCCCTCACATTAATTTCTTTGTTAAAGCAATCATTTTTAAATATTTATTAATTAGGATATATTTTGAAATAATGAGGCAGAACAAATTGCAACACCTGCATCTAAAGTATCAATCAAACATGCAGAAAAGGTTGGGACAGTTTGGAGAGGAAAACAAGCAAAGCAAAAGAACCCACAGTGCATCTCACAGCTTTGATATGTATATCATTGCAGACAGTATAAACCCAAGATATATGTTCTGTCAACTTTATTTCATTATTTACATAATAATAATAACTTACTTAATAATTAATAACTTGCAGAAAAAGCTGTTACAGTACAGAAAATGCTTAAAAAAGTGTTTCTTACATTTACATTGACTTTTATTTCGTTGTAGACAGTATGAACCTGAGACATTTCAAGTTTTGTCTGGTCAACTTTATTTTATTTGATAATAAACATCCATTCTCGCTCTACAGGCCTGCATCTTTCCCCCTACATTACATAATATCATTAAACGACTCAAGGAATCAAGAGGAATTTCAGCGTGTAAAGGCCAGGGTTGCAAGTTTTTAGCTAAATGTCCCTGATCTTCGACCCCTCAGACGGCATTATGTAAAAAAAAAAAAAAAAAAAAACGCAGTCCAACAATAGATGATATAACCACATGGAAAAGGGATGTCTTTGGCAAATCTTGGTCAAGATCTAAAATACTGAGTTACATTCACAAATGATACTTAAAACTCTACTGTGCAAAGGCAGGTAGGATGGACCATCACACAGTAGGTGTCCAAACACTTTTCAAAGTGCGTTGTAAAACCACATGCTGCACACATTACAAAGGCATTACTGCGGAAGAAGAGAGCACAGGTACTGGACTGGCCTGCCTGCAGTCATGACCTGTCCCCAATCGAATGTGTGGAGAAATTTGAAACGTAAAATGCAACAACAACCGTCTACAGTTGCACATCTTAAGACGTGTTTACAGGAAGAATGGAACAAAATAACATAAAACACTAAATCACTCTGTATTCGTGCTGCCGAATCATCTTTCAAATGTTGTGAAATGGAATTGCAACACGACAGAGTGGTAAAATTACTGTTTTTCACTTCTCCTTTTGCCAAGATAATACGTCCAATTCAAAGGTGTGGCTTAATCAACATGCTGCTCAGACAGCACGATTATTGAACAGTTATACATTAAGCTGGCCACAATAAATATGTTTATCGATATAAAAATAAATATATTGGGCATGAAGTACATGATGAGAACAAAAATGAGAAAACAATACTTGGTGGGAATTGAACTCAGAACGTTACCGTGAAAGCTTGGCACATTCACCATGAGTCACTGGGTAGGAATGGCTTAACTGGAAAAAGCGAATGGGCTAAGAAAGACAAACAGACAAAAGTCGGCAAAGGGCAAAAAAGAAAGTGCTGAAAATGCGCAGGGTAAATCAACTAACCTAAATGCCACTGACAAAGTGGAAGGGGCAATGTGGCAAGTAAGAAAATGACTGGAGGAAACGCAGTCAGTGTACGAGATTTTCATGGGCTACCACCTGACCATGCTGGTTCTTCCAGAATTATCTCAGGGGAAGGTATTATCATATTCAAATTGCTATCTAATCAGCCATAGTGGCTGTCAACTGTTTATAGTACAGTTTTCAACATACAATGTTCTAGAAATCAGATAGAACTGTGGTGGCACAAGACCACAGCCTCACTGGATCTCCATAGGACTTTAATAATATATCAAAGCAAACTGTTTTAGAGAGCTTCAGAGAGAAAATGACATGAAGCAGTGAATCAGAGATGAAGTGGGAGTGGGGGATAAATAAACATTAAACAGCTTTCTTTTAGGCAGGCTTATTCTGAAGCACAATTAGTACTATATTTCCTTCCAAAAGCATTTAATTAGGAGGCGGAGTGTATTATAACAAGCAAGTTATATATATAAAGCAAGACTGTTAAGCAGTGCAGGAAGTAAATCTATGCAAATGTGTAGACATTACTTGTACATGTAAACCACAATGAGCAATTATGTTTGATTAAACACACACACACACGCACACGCACACGCACACGCACACACACACACACACACACACACACACACACACAGACAGAGAGGGCCAACTACTATGGTGGTTCGATAGAGCCAAAAACAGAATTTATAAATCAGAAATGACATTTTGTAATTGTGAAAAATGTTTTTAATATCGAGAGTTATAAAAACGTTTGTGAACAGAATCGTCCATTGTGTTTGATGTTGTTTGATGTTCTTTTACGTTGCACCTTTTTTCAGTTGTGCTTCTCTCCATCTTGCTTTCGCCTCAAAAAGTGGCTCGCGTATGAAATGAATTTTGACCCCGATTTTACGCATGGGGTGGTATGTAGAGACCGTTGGCTGCTGGAATTAAGCCCTCCCCACCGAGCTCAATCTACACACCCCGCTACGCCAGCGAATGTGTGACAGGCAAACACAGGTAAGCTGTGTGTTTGATTTCTCATATCAGCTAGTTTTAACTATTATGTTTTTTAGTAATGCACAGTTCGTCATAGAGGCTTAGAGTCAGACTACTAACTGGTTAAAATAGGTAGTGTGTTAACTTACCACATAAGCTCAGTTTAGTTAGCTTTACTTAGCTTTATCGCTTTGTGAAATACTCTCAAGACCTTTCAAGATCCAGTTCTTACAATGTCCTAACGTAGCACATTTAAACTTAGCTCTCAGCATAAAACCAGCTAGTATATTCTGGTAGTGCAAATTCTTATTGCAAAGTATTTTCAGAAAATTCTTCCAGATTTAGGCTAAATTATATGATATTTTGATAGCATAATATTAAGGCCCAAGGCTTAGACAGTGTAACAATAAACTTGAAATCTGAATTAAAACATGCAATTTAATAAAATATACTGTCAGCAAAAGTAATGACGTAATGAACGACCCTGGTGACTGCACTTTAGCTAAATGTACAGCAGGGTCAAGAAACACAGCTAATGAGTCAGGAACAGACCCCAGTAGTTCGAAATCAGAGAGTGGTTGCACACCAAGAAATGAGCAGGTTCTATGTTGTAGTAAATGTTCTTAAATCTTCTACCCATGTACACTGGCTGTGTTGTTCCTAAACAAAGCTTAACATGCATTATTGTTATTATATTTTGCCTTTTTTTATATTTATATATTTTTTATTATATTTTTATTATGTTTTCACATTAATAAATAGACCCCTTTCAATTGTAGGTCTTTTCTTCCTCTCTTTGTGGAGGACAGAGTAGCTGGCAAGCAGCGGTTTTTAGTTGCTAATACAGTTGAATCCGGTTAATCAGACCACGTAATCGTTTTGGTCCGAATAACCAGCTGGTCCGATTAAACGAACATGCCCTATGTTACAAGACGGGACGTGCTATAATTTATGTAACATATTA
>JAUZST010003249.1:0-17315 GCA_034779995.1 Parotocinclus haroldoi | reverse complement strand
CAAACCCAGTAAAATATCACTGGAGGATGGAGGTTACTACAAACCCAGTAAAATATCACTGGAGGATGGAGGTTACTACAAACCCAGTAAAATATCACTGGAGGATGGAGGTTACTACAAACCCAGTAAAATATCACTGGAGGATGGAGGTTACTACAAACCCAGTAAAATATCACTGGAGGATGGAGGTTACTACAAACCCAGTAAAATATCACTGGAGGATGGAGGTTACTGCAAAACCAATAAACCCATTTTTGACTTGCTTGTCCTGGTCAGGGTCATGACTAGTAGAGACTAGCATGTCTTCGTGGGAACTGCATTTACGAAATAAGTAGCTAATGGGATCGTGCATGCATTCAAGCAGGTACCAGAAGGTCCAGGGTCCAAGGTCCAGTCATGCCACACCGCCACCCTTGAGCCCATGAGCCACTGGCTTGCACTGGACCTTTGCGAAATCACGCGTTAAGCTACCGGGTCGTACCAGATGACCCTCTGTGCTAAATTTAGCCGCTGCTCTCAGACGATGTAACCCGTCATCTTTATATTCTCTTATTCGAAGTGCGTGAAGTCGACGCCGAAATCTGAAAGCTTTTTAGAGATTACACAAAGGACAGAGAATAATTACACAGCGTGAGTCTGTCACTGAGTGTTTACTTAGAGAGAGAGAGAGAGAGAGAGAGAAAGAGCTGTTAGCGAAAAAAGCGAGAGAGGAAATGAAAATTTCGGGAGGCTCGTCAAACGCCAGGGCGAGTGCGAGTGTGTAGTCCTGTGTGACGGATATGCTAATGAGGCTAGCCACTGTGTCCAGTTCTGCCAGTCTCTCCTGGCTGCCGGAGACTCTTTAATTAGCATTTTAATCTCTCTGGTCTATAGAATTAAATAGAAACAGCTCAGAGCAGTGGAGCAGAACACACTCATCATGCTAATCTCTCGCTCGCTTTTTATAAACGATCGGTAAGACTTTTATCACATCCACAAGTCCGACGTTCCAACCAATAACATTATCAATCATTTATCAAAAGCTCCCATCTTCCTCAGACTCCGCCCACATTCATCTACACTAATACGGTGTTCCCTCGTTTATGGCGGGGGGGGGGGTGTTTACGTTCCTGGACCACCCGCGATAAACGAAAATCCGCGAAGTAAGGACGCTATATATGCTAAGTATTTCTAGACTATTTTAGCCGTAGAACTTGCAGAATGTTTGGGTGGCATCGTAGGGTTGAATGAATTCAATAATTCTAATTACTAACTCTGCTAAAGCCACTGAACGGCGGTGGCACCACAATGAACGCTACAAAGTTGCTAGTTCGCTAGTTAGCTAGCTCGGGTTAGCACTCAGGCTACAGCTAGCTAGCTAATTTACTGCAGTGGTTCAGTGAGAAAACACCATTTGTTTTCCACTTCGATTTTCAAGCGTTAGCGGCTAGCATTCATCTCACAACTGATTTTCTCCGTCAGTCGTTTTGCCGGATCCTTGTTAGGCACATGCTAACCTCTTGTTAGCCCTTAGCTTCTCGTTAGAGCTAGAACTTCTTAGCACTTACAATAGCAGGCTGTAGCAATTAGCACCCCGTTAGCCTTTCTAAACACTTTCACAGCTACCAGTTAGCCTTAGTGCCTTGTTAGCCTTTAGCTTCTTGTCGGCCCCTTAGCACTTTCTTAGCACTTAGCCCATTAGATGCTTAGTAGCCTGTAGCACTTGGCTTATTTTAACCCTAAGCACATTCTTCTCTACTTATTAGCCTTTGGCTCATGTTAGCCCTTAGAACTTTGTTAGCATTCTGTCCTGTTAACCCTTTGCACATTCCTTGTTACCTGTTAGCCCTTAGCCCCCGGTTAGCCTTTAGCACTTTCTTATTTTTTGATATTTTTCGTGTGACCACCGGTGCTGTCCAGATTCTGTTCTCCCCTAACTGGTCCCCTAAAAAGTGTTCTATATAGAACAGAAGAGCAAAGCTAGGGAATAAGGGAACGAACTGAAAGCCAGCTTATTAGATCCAGTTTACTGATTATTTTAAAACGAGCTGTTACACTGCACTTCAGGACTGTGATGTAATCAGACTTTGATCCTAATGGATGGATCAGATCAGACCTATGGGGCTCAGCCTGGGATTAGACGACCCGAGTCCGACCAAAACATCAGCAGCCACTTTAAATGTAAATGAGAAGCTGCAGACGGATTCGGGGAGAGTTTGTTTCTCTCCAGGGAGGTCAGGAGTGAGCGTTGTGAGCAGTGTGTGTGTGTGGGCTCGGCATCTGGTCCGAGAGACGCGAGTTGTGTATTGATGAGAAACGCTATCGTCTCTGGAACCTCCTTAAAAGGGTCCTGTTTCATTACGATTGCTTTTAAGTATAGTTCTGGGAACATATTTAAGGCTGTAGTTTTTCCAGACTACTGGTCTTGCTGAACCACCTAAATGGGCCCTGTGACTTTATTATTGCTATTAATAATCATTTGGGGGACAGATTAATAATCGTAGTCTTGTTGAACGCTCTAAATGGAGCCATTGTTATTATTGTTGTTATTATTTAGGGTCTAGGGGACAGATAAATAAGTGTAATCTCGTTGTAATCTCCCTGTGTTATTATTATTATTATTGTTATTGATTTGAGTTTTGGGTGCAGAGTTAAGGTAGCAGGCTTGTTGAGCATCTTAAAGAGGGTCTATTTGATTAGTATTGCTATTATTTACAGAGATGGAGGCAGATTTAAGATCATGGGCTTAGCTCCCTAAATGGGCCCTACATTATTATTATTATTATTATTATTATTATTATTATTATTATTATTATTATTATGAAGATAAATTATAGCTTTTAAAACAGGTTTAAGGATTTATTACTGTTGCTATTTGTATGCTTCTGAGTACATATTTGAGGTCATGGCCATTGTGAACCCCCCTATATGGGCCCTTATTATTGCATTATTATTCTTGTTGCTTTTGTTGTTAGCTGTAATCCTTGGGGAAGGTTCTAGGTTTATTGAACCCCCTAAATAAGGCACTGTTGTATTATTATTTATATTCATTATAGTTATGGAGACAGTTTAAAGATTGTGCCTTTTTGAATCTCTTTAATGGTTCGAAAATTGACAGACTGATCATTGTGGGTTTTGTGATAAATTTAGCTTTGGAGACAGATTTAAACGGCCTTATTATTATTATTATTATTATTATTATTATTACTACTATTAATTGTTTTTCAGGTTATTTCTAAATCTCTTAAAATATATTATTATTCATTCTTATTCTTAATACTACTATTATTACTACTACTATTATTATTATTATTGTTACTATTAATTGTTTTTATGGTTCTGTTATTTTTAAATCTCTTAAATGGGCCCTGCCTTTATTATTATTATTATTATTTCTAGTAATTGTGGTTATTATTATCATCATTACTACTATTAATATTATTACTATTATTATTACTATTACTACTATAGCTATAATATTAATAATAATAATTTTATTACAATTATTATTATTATTATTTCTATTAATTGTGGTTATTATTAATATTTTTTATTATTATTACTATTACTATAATAATTATAATAATTATTATTACTATTATTTTTTTTATTACTACTACTACTACTACTACTACAATTATTATAATTATTATAATTATTATTATTATTATTATTTAAACCCCTTAAATGGGTCGTGTGCAAATGTTATTGTTATTACTTTGAACATTGGGGACATATATTAACCCCCCGAATGGGCCCTGTATTCTTACTTTTATTATTATTTTTTTTTATTGTTTTTATGACTATTTATGCTTATATATTTATGATTAAATTTAAGGTTGTGCTCTTGTTGCGCCCCTTAAATAAACCCCATTTTGTAACATTTGCTATTAATTATAGATTTGGGCACAGATTAAAAGGGCTTCGGTTTTTATTGTGTAAAATAAATAGAAAGTAGAGTTTTCTAAAATACAAATGATGCTGCTCTTCAGGCTGTGAGGTGAAATAAACTTCAGCACTGAAGAGACAACGGGACGACAATTACACCCTCCCACACGATTTTGTCTATAGACGACATGCTGAGGTGAGGATTTCCTTTCTCCACGATTTCAATCACGTCTAATTTACCCTTCACTGCTAACTACAGACACACACACACACACACGCACACACACACACACACACGCACACACTCGCGGCGCACACACTCGCGGCGCACACACATACAGTTTTGTTTGGTATAAATTGTCTTGACTTGTCATATTACCGTAGACGGGCCATGAAAACGCAGTTGTCAAACTTGATTTTCGACTCATTTCTCACGAGCTGCTAATTACACGGCAGTAGGACTCATTTGGCGTCACATTTTTCCACGTTCCAGCTGTTCCAGTCACCTCGTCTCGTAACACCACTGATCTCTCAGGAGTATCAATTATTTAAAGCTAATCTGAATGCTGAATGTAAACAGAGGATCAAACACAAATGCTTTAGACCAGCAAGAAGTCTTCCCAGATGGAGAATGCGATCACACGAGGATCTGGAACCAATCTGTAAACAATTACAGGCTTCTGCTCGCATTCTCACATAAACAGACATTAAACATTACTCCCAAGCTATCTCTAAACTTACACCGAGTTCAAATGGTAGCAGTCAGCAAATAAACACAGACGGAACTGGAATCAACCTCTGACCAGGACCTGTACCGATAGAGAAACAATAACTTCCGACACAGTTGGGAACCCTAAAGAAATGATCCACAGTCTGACAGACTAATCGAACCTCACCAGAGGCGGGACACGAACCACAGTGGCTTGGTTGGTAAATCACAGGTTCTTAATGTTGAGCAGCCCTGATTCAGACACAGAACAAGGCGTTCCCTCGATCGGGTGAAAGGATGGACTTCCACTAGGCAGGTCCCATGTCTCCTTTTTCACTGGGCAGGAGTTCCTGGTTCATGTCTCTGTTCCACTGGGTAGGAGTTCCTGGTTCTTGTCTCTGTTCCACTGGGTAGGAGTTCCTAGTTCATGTCTCTGTTCCAATAGGCAGGAGTTCCTGGTTCATGTCTCTGTTTCACTGGGTAGGAGTTCCTGGTTCTTGTCTCTGTTCCAATAGGCAGGAGTTCCTGGTTCTTGTCTCTGTTCCACTGGGCATGAGTTCCTGGTTCATGTCTCCTTTCCAGTGGGCAGTAGTTCCTGGTTCTTGTCTCTGTTCCACTGGGTAGGAGTTCCTAGTTCACGTCTCTGTTCCAATGGGCAGGAGTTCCTGGTTCTTGTCTCTGTTCCACTGGGTAGGAGTTCCTAGTTCATGTCTCTGTTAAACTGTGCAGGAACTTCTGATTCATGTCTTTGTTCCACTGGACAGGAGTTCCAGGTCCATGCCTCCATTTCAGGGGGCAGGAGTACCCAGGTCACATCACCTTTTTTTAGAAGGTAGGATTTCCCCATTAGTGCCCTAATTCCCACAAACAAGTGGCAACAGCACTTGGAACACCCCAAACCTTAATTAGCAAATTAGGGTCAGGATGACCGCTACTTGACTTTTTTTGTAAGAAGGAGCAGGAGTAGCAATGCAACAGGGATGCAGGGACAGTTTCTTGCTGCCACTGGATGCACCCAGACCATACGAAATCAGCTCCATCGTGCCCCATCACTGTCAGCGCGTTTTGGCAATCTTGGGTGACCATACAGCTTACTGAACAATGTCAATGTGGGGGCACTCTGGTCCAGTTTAACATCCTTCTGTTCACCCCCATAAATATATCACTAGTTACTCAATCACCAGAATTTAGTTTGGATCTAATTTGCGGAATCGAACAACTTTCCTTGATTTTTCATTTGCTTTTGTGACGACCTTGGAATGAAATCAAATGCTTCTTTTCGCTTCCTTTATTTTCGCTTCATATTCATTTCGAAATATCCCCTAATAAAGCAGTGTGGTAATGCGGATAGTCATAATGCTTGAGTGTCAGTAGTAATGTTGGTGGTGCAGTGGTAATAAATAACAAATTCATTTAGCACAAGCGGTGACTTTGGAGGCGACTTCCAGTCAGCGGTACAGAAACTGTGTCATCAAATCACAAGTTTGCATTTGTGCCTCGCGCTTGCGGCTTCATGTTCCAAAGATGAGGGACAGAGAAAGAAGTCGGCGCTGTGGCAGCTTCTAATTGGCACTTGATTTTCCATCTCGCTGTTGGTTGTTGTTGTTCGAGTTCCGGCCGAGTTCATCAGGATTAAGAGCTCTCTCTCTCGCCCTTGTTCTTCTCCTCCTCTCTGTAACCTTGCCTCTTCTCTTAGTTACATGTAAAAGTCAAGATGTCTGGAGGACTTCTCAAACCCTGGCCTGTTGAATGAAGTGCCGAGGACGTAGATGACTAAGTAAATTAGCAAACAAATCAAAGTCAACGAGGGTGTGGAGCTGGACTTCAAAGTGTACGCATGCAACAAATCTGCTGTCCTTATTTTCTTTATGGTAAGTCACAGGACGTCCCACCCTCCATCTGCAGAGGCACTGGCAGGCGCAAAGGAATGGACTACACTCCACCAACTTTGCCAATGCCATGAACATTTACACGCTTATCTAATGACTTACAGCTGATGGGCTCGACAGGCAACTTGACAGGGCTGGGGCTTGGACAAACTTGGACAGACACTGGATTATGGTCAGGACAGTGTCTTGAATGGTTGAAACTGGATTTTATCCCTCCGGCATGACCAACCAGTTAACTGACCATGGGTCTCTGGTGTAGTTGGCTAATGTAATGTACCATGGCACCTACTGAGCAACAAGCCCGGAGAGCGTAATTGTTTCCTTCAGTGATTACTAACCCAGTGGTACCGATACATTTCATAACTGTAATGGTACCGTCTATATAGTACAGACTGCCAAACAAAACCTAATAACGTCTTCCGAATCTGGGAGCAAACCAGAGAACCTAGAAGAAACCCGTGAATATGCAACACGGCACAGTCTGCATCCGGTCCGGGACACGACCCCACGTCTCTGGGACCCAGGGTCTGGAACGCAGGAGCTGTGGAGGTAACAAAGCATCCTGTTTTAGGCTACAGCAGATCTTTTCAGTCTGAATGGCCGCTTGGGATCTGTCTCTCCAGGCTCCAGTTCTTAAAGCAGGGGTTTGAAAAATGTTTTCAAGTTGCAGTCGCAAGCAGCGCGCGATAACTTCGTCTGGGCACCATTTACCAACCATTCGATCAGCGCCCGTTAGTTTTGACGTCCTAGGTCTTAACAGTTCGAAGTCTTTAAACTCTGGACGTTCCAGCGTTCTAATCTTCTGTCCATCACACCATGATCTTACGGAATCCTAAGGCTTTGACCTACACAGGTGTGCGACAGTGCATGGTCGTATTTGCTATAGTTATTGGAAATTCCTATCAATTGAAAAAGGATAAGCATGTCTGCGATAGCCTAGCGGTTAAGGTAATGGACTCTGGACCTGAACGGACCTGAGCCTAACCCTGGCCCAGGGTTTAAATCCCACCTCTGCCAAGATGCCACAGTTGGGTCCTTAAGGAAGACCTTTAACCCACCATTGATTGGATTGTAAGACTGTATGGATCTGGATCGCTATGGATAAGGGCGTCTGCTAAATGCCTTAAATGTAAATGTCAATATCTTTAACAGTTCAGGCTTCGGCTCGTGTTTTCAGCGGTATTTCTGACACATTTAGTATTTACTTTTGCACACAGTTTACGTACGATATATAGCTTTCATATTTACAA
The DNA here is from genome assembly GCA_034779995.1 of Parotocinclus haroldoi. NCBI lineage: Eukaryota > Metazoa > Chordata > Actinopteri > Siluriformes > Loricariidae > Parotocinclus > Parotocinclus haroldoi. The sequence continues at coordinate 9,600 of JAUZST010003249.1, read as the reverse complement.
TACAGCAGCATAAACGGTCGTGTCCATTTTGGTCAACAACCTGTTTGACAGTTCGTCGTTGAACAGCTCATACCTGCACTCATTTATTTACAGGCTCGCAGCGTGACCATGATTTATCCGTCAAACGCAGGGCCAAACACACAGCGACAGTTTATAATTTCCCATTCGCATTCCTTTGGTTCAGTATTATATTCTGGTGGTAATCTGCGCATCCTTGGCGTTGGCGCACCGCCCCTCTTTCAACTCCAATTACTTTAGTTTCCATTTCCTCTCATCCATCTGCGGATCTCTTCGCGGCGACCCTTACGTTTCATCACCATCATCAGCTTTCATCTCGACATCCTCCTTCCTTATCACTGTCACCGTCGTGTCTCACTCTCCGTCTCACCCCATGTCTATCCTGCTCTCCTTTTTCGATCGGGTTCATTTGTTGACCGAGCGGCAGACGGCTTCCCGCTTTGATTCCGTCTCTCAGGTTTATCAAAGCCTGGCCGGGGCGGAATTGAAATTCAGAAGGGCGATTGGCGAGCTCCTGATTGTTCCCTTTCTTCCCGGGGAGCAGGCTGGCTGCTCAAAATTACGACTCGGATGTATGCAGATGGAGAAATGTAGCCACTCGGGGTGAGATCGAATGCGGGTCTAATTCACGGGACCAGGCCGGTGACGTCACATCGGTGGGAAAGATCTGGTTTGATTAGGGTTGAAAAATGGACGAGACGCGTCATTCGCCGAGCCTCCTCTCGCTCTCTCGGTGATAGATCAGTGCATGCTCGGGTTGCAGATGAACCAGGCGGCCAGTTTGTCACCAATATAAACCAGAACTGATCGCTCTCTAACCGAGCATAATCAGTCTTCTCAGGAGCAGACGTCTTCCTCTGGTACTTCAGACAGCGTGGAGGTGAGGAGCAGGCGTGGGAGGTCTCATCATGTGTTCCCACAAGAACGGATTGACTGCTCTGCACCCATCTGGTTTATCACAAGCCGCCAAGTGGCCAGCTTTGATACTCAATATGTACTGAAACAGAACACCTTCTATAGCTACAGGTTACAGAGAATACACAGGTAATATAGGATGAATAAAGGAGTACTACCTATACTAGGACAGGTATTTACACATACAAACAGCATTTGCAGCCTGGTGCAAACAAGTAGCAGAAAGCCATCCACAGACATGAGTAACTTAGCCAAAAAAAGTCTCTAAACACATCAAGCGGGTTAGAACTTTAGCCGAAGCGTGAGCTAATGAACAATAAGGCACATGATCAGTGACTATGTGATGGTACTGGTATTTATAGGTCGATTATGGACCTGCATTTACATTTACGTTACATTCATGTCATTTAGACGCCCTTATCGAGAGCAACTTACAACAGCCTTACAAGATACTTACTATCGAAGCAATTGTACATTAAGGACCTTACTCAGGGACCCAACAACGGCAGCCTTGGCTGATGCGGGATTTGAACCCTGCCCAGGACAAAATGCACTGTGAGATGTCATAGGAAAACTGTAATTCGCTCGACAATTTTAATGTGAGGTTTTACAGCTTGACCATAAAGTTCACAGTTCTGCTATGAACTGCTGATGGTAATTTGGCCACTTCATGGTTCTACTTTGAGGTTTCACAGTACATTTTTTCCTGAGTCCAGTACATTCATCACTAGGCCACCGCTGTTGAGGTGACCAGCTGTTTATGGCTGCGGCGCCAGGAGTTAAAACACTTTCTTATTTCCTATTTTTTTGAGTATGTATGTATGTATATAAAATGTAAATCATCCCAAAGGGCAGCTATTTTCAAAATGGTTTTCCCTTTAGAAATGGGAAATTAATTTTTAAGACCTCAGTCGTCTTGGGTCAAGAGGGCCAGAATTCATGGTTCCAATCCCACTTCTGCCACTGCTGGGTTCTTGAGCAAGACCGCTAATCTAGAATCTGCTTAGATTGCAAGACCGTATCGGTTCTAAGTCGCCCTAGATAAGCGCATCTGTTAAATGAATTCTGGAAAGGTGTCCTAAAGTTAAAGACTAATAAGTTCACTAGCTCACAAGTAGCCACGGTGACAAGTTTAAAGCAAAAAACCAACAGCTATTATCAGAACTAGCCATCCAAAACGAATGTATTTTAAAATAGGATTTCAGATCAGGGATACGTAGAGCGCTTCTCAAGGTGAACGTTCGCCGTGCCACCGTGCATCAGATGTGAACTAAATCCACACTGTAATGAGCGTGTGTGTAAACGTCCAGTCTGATTTTCCCGCCATGTTAACGGTTGTCAAAATTGCTTCGTTCACTCCGCGACGCCGTGGAACAAAAAAAAAAAAAGAAAAAAAAGCTTTGGGAGCAATTTCATGCATCGTCTGGCAGGGTTATTTAGTCACGTTTCGGCTTCCTTATCTCCAGGTTTTGATCAATACTTAATTGGTCCACCTGGAGGGGAGAGGGGTGGACAGGGCCTGATTAATCAAGGGACCTTCTGCCTGCTCAAGATCGCTGGCTCATGTGCATCCTCGCAAGTGTTCTCCCCATGTGGTCCACTCAAGGTCTAATAGATCATTTACTGTCCTCTTCTAGATTAAAAACTCCACCAAGATGGCGTTTCTGAGAAGGTGGTGCTGGGGTAGCGTTGTAGCCGATGAGTCCGAATGAAGACACGGTCAAGACCAGACCAAGATTTATTTCATCATACAAAGGTCATACAATGTTATATTTATATCAAATTAGAAAATTAAATAACACAGAGCATGAAATTATTATTCATTATTGTTATATCATATTCTGATGAAAGTCTTGGAAGCAAACGATCCATTCCTCTCTCGAACCTCATCAGAAGTCACCACCTCCCGACCTCTTTTTTTTACATTTAGTGCTGGGTTTTGCATCACGTTTGAGTTTGATCATTTTAACCATAGATACCATTAGTCTTTTTTTATGGGGGTTCCGCAAATCGTTCGCTAAGTAAACACGCATCGTTAGTTAGCTTAAATCGTACTTAAATCTCAGCAGAGCTGAGAAGATCATCACGTCTCTCTCCCCTCCATCACAGACATTTACACCACGCGCTGCATCCGCAAAGCAACCAGCATTGTAGATGACCAGACACACTCCTCACACACACTCTTCACCCTACTACCATCTGGGAAAAGGTACCCGAAGCAGCCGGGTCCTCACTACCAGACTGTGTAATAGTTTCTCCCCCCAAGCTATCAGACTCATAAACAATCAGAGTTTGGTATGAACAACTGCACATATAAATGACTCGACTAACACACACACACACACACACACACGTATTACACTGCTGCTATACCTACCTATTGTGTACACTGTTTACATTACATTACCAGTGGGCTCTGTCATTTTCTGCACTGCCATTTTGTATCTATTGTTTAGTTATGTATAGTGTTTTTTGGTTTCTGGATTTATTGTTTGTTGTCCGGTATTGCACATTCTGCACACGTGCACTTTATGTTGTTTCCTGTTTTATGTAGGACCTTGGTCCTGGAGGAACGTTGTTTCGTCCACTGTATATGGTTGAAATGACAATAAAAACCACTTGGACTTGAACTTCTTCTTATTTATTCGGTCATTAGGACCAGGGGGTGGCGCTGCTGCCCCAAAACGACCCCAAACCCTCAAGCAAGGATAGAATTAGTTGTTTTGGAGGGCTATCCCTGTGCACCAGTGTCGCCAGGTGTATGATAATGATCGTATATAGTCCGAACAGTCCGCTGCTCGCTGCATGAGGAAAAGAAAAAGGAAAAAAGAGAAATGAAGAAGAAGCAGAGCTGGTCTGGAAGAAGAAGCGCTGAACATTTTGGTTATGACGGGTGTAATTTCTCTTAAAATACGATCATTTTATGTCTCTGGTACGATAATGCTACATTTCTCAAGTGTTAAATCTAAACGCTGTCAGTCGAGCTAAATATTTAGCCCATTTTCAAATTTGTGCTGCCGGGCACAGGAAGTACCAAAATAAAAGAGAAATCAAAATCAGAGAGACGGACTAATTACTCTGTGGTTACTCATGTATCTGCAGATCCAGGACCGAAATTCCAAATCAGCATCCAAACGGACGGTGAAAATCTTCGAAGACGACTCAAGTCTAGCAGGTCTTTCACACGGATAAACCGACTACACCGTCAAACTTTTATTTTGGTACTTCCGGTCACGGCAGCGCTAATTTGCACGTGGGCCAAATATTTAAGATTTAAACCTTTAGATTTAACATTTAGACTTTGCTGAAATATTTAGCTGCAACATACATATTAAATAAATATTAAACATATTTAACATATATATATATATATATAGATAGATAGATAGATAGATATAGATATAGATATATATTAAATCGTACATATATATTACATTTTAAATGCTATATTTATCAGTTAGATTAAATATTCATGGTTTTATTTATATTTATCAGTTACATTAAATATTTAATATCTACACAGAAATATATATATATTATTTACCTTAAATATTTTTCTGTGGATTTATACTTAACATTTCAATTCAATATTTAGTGATCATTTGTATTAAGCATTTAGATTTATCATTTATATTTTCTTAGCCACTAAATGTTGAAAAAACCCTTGAGGACAAAGGGACTTTTTGTCTCGTACCTTTAAATGGACCCCAAATGCGATTGAAACGACCTAAGGTCCTGACAGGGTTAAGAAAAAAAAACACCTTTTGCAAACGTAATATAATAGAAACGGTGTCTATTTTATGGAATTTGCAGGCAAAATATGAGGCCTTTTCTCCAAATAACTGAATGCTTTTCATTTCATGCTAGTTTTACACGGCTGTCGCAGCACGAGTGACCCTCTCCGGCCAGGACCCATTCCAACATCACCTTCAACCACCTGCTTAATGAAAGGCCGCCACCTCTTTTTCCTCAAAACAATGGCGCTCGCGTCTCACTTTCATTAGAACTACAGTCTGGTATTGGTGTCATTACGGGCACTGAAATAAACACTCTACGAGTCTCCACGATGTTGCCAAGGTTCTAACTTGTACTATGTGCTTCTATAACCCACATAAATACATAAATACAAATTCTACCTTTTTAAACCCCCCACCCCCCCCGATCCTTACCCCTTATATCCGGATCAGTGCAAGAATTCCTCGTACCTGTGCGAACAGCAAAAAAAAAACGGCATCTAAACTGGAAGATGCTTCTTGGCTTTCCTCCCAGCCGGTATTTGGATCGGTTGCTATAAAAAGGTGTGAGTATGTGACACCCTGCAGTGGATTGACACCGTGTGGGTGTTTTTCGTATATTTCTTGTTGCCAGGACTGCCTTGACTCACCGGAATGACTGAATGAAATGCTGATCCTACAGTTGAGGCTACAGAAATGTTTTAAAAGGCGCAAACTAAACCCAGCGCGCGTCCTGATACATCTGGCCGTGTGCCGTAACTCATGGGCGGCCAGGCATGAGGAGACCCTCTCCAGGCCATACGCACGCTCCCCACCGGGTGCACGTCGGCGGTTTGAAGCTCCAACCTGTCACAGCTGGATCAATCGTCCTATGAATACCAGTACCATCTGTGGGAAGGATTTCTAGATGTTTCGATTGAAACTAGAACGTAATTAAATAAACCTCAGGCTGGGTTTGGACTCGGTCTAGGGTGAACTCGGTAACCGGAAGTTTTGGAAATTGTATATGTATATATGCATGTGTAATACAGAGGTCCCTCGCCACTTAGTGATTCATCTTTCCCGGACTCGGTGCATCACGGGTTTTCAAAAAATATTAAGGGAAAAAAATATATGGTGGTTTAACGGGTTTTAAATCCTAATATTTTATGATTTAGAACATTCCTTTATTGTTATAATTAAAACTTTTAATATATCTTTTTTTTTAAATCAATTTTGTGATTTTCTTAAATGTAAAAGTTCAGCAAATACATGTACGCCAGTCCACTCTGGTTAATGGGAGCAGCCACAAGTCGCCACTTAGAGCGGATACAAATAAATGAGTACTACTCACAATAGGACAGGCACTTGCACTCACGAGCAGCTTTTATAGCTTGGTACAAACAAGTGGCGGGAAGTCATCCAACCAAACACGAGGAACTTTCACAAAAAAAAGTCTCGAAACACATCGGCCGAGTTAGAACAGTCTCTAATCCAAACATGAGCTAACAAGCAAGCAGCTGCTAGGTAAATCTGTAAGGATGGTGCGTTGATTGTTACTGTAACTTTAAAACCATTTGCAGAACCATTGCTAAGAAATGAAGCCTGGAGTGACGGAGAAGATGCCAAACAACCATTCGGATTTCCTTCGTCTAAATGAGGCTTCCCATGGTTAGAACGCGATGGCTCTCACCCGGATACCCCACAGCTGCAACCGCTGGAGTTTTCGCTTCATCTTTATACGGCCTCAGAAAAAAAAAAAAAAAACAATATTCAAGTCTTTTAACTACCGAAAATCAACAGAAGCATTTTATTTGGCCAGGAGCATAAAAGACCATCTCCGATCCACGCGCGCCGGGACCGGTCACGGTACGGGAAGATGGCAAGAGGGTTAGGAAAGCTGCGGCGGGGTCACCTCATTACAGCCCATTTGTTCCAGCTGTCAGTAGGAATCACACATAGTGTCAGTCACGGCTGGAACCCGAGAGAAACGGAGAACCTGCGCGGGATCTCGGCCGCTGCCTGACCGTCGGACGTGCTCTCTGGTTCTCCGTTACGACCTTGCGTGTGACGGACCCTCCCTCCACTGCTCTGAGCTCATCCTGTTTTGCACTCGCTCCTCTTCAATAAGGAAGAGAGGAATCTTTAATAAGGCCTTATCGCACGATACGGGGAGATAAGCTCGACGTTCCTGGGCTCGACTCTTGGCTCATTAGAGGCCGGCGCCGTTTCAAAACGGCCTCCCCCGCGGCTAGGTTATCCGTTTTGAAACGGCCAGACTGATAAAGCAGATGCGGCAGGCGCAATGTCAGAACGGCGAGAAAACGGCGCTATCGATCAGCCTCATCGATGAAGGAAATCAGGGCTGAACACAAAACGCCCTCGATCGGAGTGTAAAGAAGAACAGGCGCGGACAGCGAGAGGATTATGACCACTTACATATCGAATGACGAATGACATTAAGCGTGCAGGTTCGGCTCTGCTGTTTATTAGACATTACCCCCAAAATACCTAAGTGAAATGAACATGGACCAAATCATTATGGCCAGAAGACTGGATCGTGGAAGCCTCGAGTTGGACCCCAGTCAGCTTTGATAAGTGCATCCTGATGGAGGTCCGAACAGGGACAAACCACAAACCGTAGGCATGGTGTCAGGTACCCAAGTTTCATTGACGAGCAATTCTGGCCCAAACTGACAGAAGGGCTACCAGATGCTGATGGGGAATCCCAGGTAATTAGGCGGGAATTACGGTTTTTGGAGGGAGCACCACCGGGGGCGCTTCCTCCCAAACTAGTTCGTAGAACTGTTTGGTGCGAAAGCCTCTTTACACTCTGAAGTGCCGACACAACAGCCAAACTACACCGAACTCGAAGAGTTCTGCATGGAAGCGACTGTTTTGAGCTACAACGTTCAGAGGCTGTGATTTCAGCCAAAGGGGGCGTTACTAAATATCCAGTGGGTTTTAAGCCTGCTATAATAAGTACTAATGACTGTAATTATCATCAACACTGCTGCAGGAGAAGCTGGTCGACCAATTTTCCTACCCCGCTGGAGATCCCAAACCACATCTAATCATCACTCGTGTTTTTTTGTTTTGTTTTTTTTTTTTAAACTATTTTTAGCTAGAACGCTAATAAAACGCAGTTTGACCAGCGCGCTAAAACTTCTGTCCTACACTGTAATTACGGACTTATGGGATCCACATGTCAGATGCGCACAGACTTGGCTTGGATAACCGAGTTTTAGCTAAAAGTTTTGGCACCCTTGACGAATTTCTCTGTCGCTCGCCTCTCTGGGTTTTGAGAACGATGACTAGAACGTTACCACCATCACAAGTTTCAGGTCCTGCCAGGGCCATCGGCCGTGCTTTTAAGACAGCGAAACGAACACCCTAATTACGGACGCACGCCTGCTAACCTTCAAACGCGGCGTAATTAGAGCGCGTTAACGGTCGACGCAAAGCATTTAGCACCTGGTTAACATGACGCGTTAATAGCGGAAGGTGCGCGTTGCACGTTTGGGAGTTCTGCAGGAGCGCAAGGCGCACCTCTAATTACCTTTCCTCCAGGCTTCACACAACACCCCAGTTTTTGCGGTGCAGCGGTAGGAAGTGCTGCTCTCGTACCGTCCCCTCGATTCTGCTGAGGAGGTGTCGCATTATCACCTGGAGGTGTAAACAGCTAAGAACTGCCTTTCCCCAACACACACACACACACACACACACACACACACACACACACACACAAACACACTTCAGGGACACTCTGGCTCACTGTGGTTCTCTTTGCAAAATGAGATTTCCGTTTGTCCTCCGTCCTCTTTTCTCATCTCATACATTTTCACTCCGGCTCATCCTCTCTCTCTCTGCCTGACCAAAACGTGTCCCCTGAACCCACTTCAGATCCTGTTACCCCCTCTGTAATGAAACAGCACCTCCCCCAATTCCTCCAGGCTCCCAGCAACGACGCCTGAGAAGATCCGAGGTTCGTACTTTGATAACAAACGGATGCATCATGGTCGTCATTAACCAACACCCTAAATACCGTGTTTGAGCAGGGGTGCCGAAACGTTCTGCGTCAAGCATTCGGGTAGCGCCCGACGCTACGGGAGCAGCGAAGGCAGGCCACGGCGATGACCCCAGAGCAAACCCGGTAAGAGACCCCTGTCGGGGCGCAGTATTGATCTAAATTGAGCCAGGTGGTTTGAAAGGAAAGAGATTCTCCTCTGAACTGATCCATAATTCATCTTACTTTCGCCTCTTTCGGGTTCCCTGGCTCTGTGGCTCACGTTTGAAGGATGCACCCAGGTGCACTTTCATTCTGACTGTGGAATTAGGAGGGGCTCTTTCACATGCGTCCCCTGTGGAAGGTTCCGTTCTTCACAGGGTGAGAGAAAAGACGGTGGCTGAAGGTTGGACGATTTCACCTTCTCCCTTTCACTTTCAGAGGAGAAGCTGAGGCATGAAATATAAAGCTAGGAGATTATCCATTATTAGCTAAAGTGATACGGTAACAAGAGCCAAAAGGAAGATCTGCCCTCACCTTGCACCATAAAATGGAACTGCAAACACGTGGACCACATCTATAACACAAGAAGTTCCCACTTAATGGAATATTTTATAGTTACTAATGTGCTCAGATAGGTAGAGCCTCCACCTTATGGGTCTATCAACGAAAAAACACTGATCAAATACTATACCTTTACTAATCCATCACTGTAAAATTACTAATCCATCACTGTAACATTACTAATCCATCACTGTAAAATTACTGATCCATCACTGTATAATTACTAATCCATCACTGTAAAATTACTGATCCATCACTGTATAATTACTAATCCATCACTGTAAAATTACTGATCCATCACTGTATAATTACTAATCCATCACTGTAAAATTACTGATCCATCACTGTATAATTACTAATCCATCACTGTAAAATTACTGATCC
>JAUZST010003248.1:0-17316 GCA_034779995.1 Parotocinclus haroldoi | reverse complement strand
GCATTGACCAGCATCAGATCCATGCTGTTTTAAGAGAGTGTAGTGTTGGTTTTGCTGGTTGACCAGTATAACTGTGCTGGCAAAGCTGGTTGCCCAGTATGATCTTGCTGGTTTTCTTGTTCTACCAGCATGTGCTGGTCACCACCATCCAAAAAACAGCAAAGTAGGCACCTAGTGTACTAATATGTGTCTAAGAAAATAATAATAATATATAAAAGTATTATTATTATTCTTAATAATAATAATAATAATAATAATATTAGGTCTACTAGCTCTCCAGAGGGAAAGAACTTCAGCACAGAACAGCATTGGTGGTTGTTAATTGGTTAGCAAGTGTCTATCCACGTGTTTTGGACATTGGTCTGCTTGGCAAACAGGGTGTCCATTTAAGTTCACCAGGTAATCACCACCCTGCAGTAAATAGGTATAAATATGCTGCTCACATTTATAAGGGGATACCCTAATTAAACATCCCCTATTTTTACCAGCAGTGTAAATAACAACATAGGGCAGCATATGATGTGTTTTAAGTGATCATTCAGTAAGACCATATGAGTTTCATGTCAATGTTGAATTGTGCTGGTTTAGCTGGGGAACTCGTGTGCTTTTAGTGGTAAAACTGGTTGATCAGTAACTGTGTCCAAAACAATTTGCAAAAACATTTGCTGTTTTTAACAGGACAAATCAGCACTTACAATCATCCAACATTCAACTTTTGCTGTTTTATTTTAGTAAGTAAGTACATGTTTATAAATCAAGAGCAGAGATGCTCTGTGTACTTTTCGCTTTTTGGTTTGGGACATAGACTAATTAAAATGTATAAATTTGTTTATTAGCCGTTAGGGTGCCAGTGCAATATATGCAACAACAACAACAACAACAACAAAAAATCTCAGGCCTCACCTTGTTCCATATGGCAAGATGTAACACCAATGAATAAAATCATGCCTCTTGACTGAAAGTTGGGTCACTTTCTATAGATGCATCTACCAGAAATGTCTTTATAATATTACCCATAGCAGCTGAAAAACATGTTCAGGAAGCTAATTAAAGCTAGATTCTTCCTACTATTTCCTGTTTCCTGTTTCCTACTATTTCCTATTTCCTGTAAATTACCTGCCACATAAACAGGTGAACCACTTCATATCATCAAATACGCAAAACATTAAGGCCTGAACAATATCGAGTACCACATGCAGTGACTTCTTATCATGGTGGTGCAAGTAGTTAAGCATGGTCACCTTACACATGAGTTTCCCTATGCTCAGAAAACTGGTTGCTCTAATTTGGTAATGTGTCTGACTAGTATCAATGTAACCTTGATCCTGTCATGAATAGCCACTGATGCTAAATGAAATGGAAGTGCTTTTGTCTTGCAGCGCCAGAGAGGCACAATCCCAACCTCAACCTAGTGTGTAGTTTACATGTCCTTAATGTGTCCATGTGGATTTTCTTCAGGTACTTTCGTTTCCTCCAACATTCCAACTTAATTCCTTAGGACAGTTGGTATCTCTACATTGCTCTATTGTGTGTGTTTGATGAGTAGTAACCTTGTTCTTGCAATAAATATATACTGCTCACAAAAAATAGAGGATATTTTAAAATGAAATGTCCCATATTGACATATCCCCTATTTTTGTGAGCAGTTTATAAAATGATGTCCACCGACAAGAGATTCTGTAGTATTTGTGTATACGCACTCATCACCTCTTGATTAGGTTCACCTCTGTTTCTACATTAATTGCCATGTTTATTCATTCTAAAATTAAACAATCTAGTCCATCTGATTCTTTACATACTTTGTTAGTCCTCTTTATTTTCTAATGGTGGTGACACCAACAGGACCACCTCAAATCAGGAACTATTTGGATGGTGGATCATTCTCAGGCTTCGGTGACACTGACGTGGTGGTGGTGTGTTTGGTCAGAAAGTTGCTGTGACTTCTTTCAGTACAGCAGTGAAACTGGGGTATTTCAAAACTCCAGCAAATCTCCTACTATGTCTGATTTACTGATGTCAGAAAAACACACACTCCACCACCACATCAGTGTCACTGCAATCATTAGAGTGACCCACTACAAAATATACACTGCTTACAAAAATTAGGGGATATTTTAAAATGAATATGAAGAGGATCCCACAGGAACTACTGGACAATCTGATCCTGTCCATGCCCCATCACTGTCAGTGTGTTTTGGCAGCCTTGAGTGACCATACACCCTACAGAACAGTCAATGTGTGGCTCTCTCATCCCGTGTGACATGCTTCTGTTCACCCCCATTAATATGTCACTTGCTAATTAATCACGATAATTGAGTTTGCATCTCATTTGCATAGTCGAACAGCTTTCTTTGACCTCTTTAACGAAATAAAACCAAATTAATAATTTTAATCACTTCAAATTCATTTTGAAATATCCCCTCATTTTGTGAGCAGTATAATACATGCACTTTGGGGGTCCTGACCATTAGCGAACAGAATTAAATGAACTACAGTCTGTAATCGTAGAACTACGATGTGCATCTTTATGGTAAGTGCTGATAAAATGGACAGAGGTTGTAGAATGAGTGTACTGGTAGTAGTGTACACACTACTAGTGGCTGGTAGTGGGTATAAATGGCAATGGCTGGACTGAGCTGGTCAATTCTGGCCTGTTACTGGTTTTAACAAGACTGTGCTGGTGCTTTCTTGATTAGCTGGTAAACACTGAATTATACTGGAAGACCAGTGTTTATGTAGGAACAGACATAGAGACATGAAGAGTAAAAGCAAACACACACACACACATACACACATCAGCAAAATCAGCTGGTCCAAGTGGCTTATGGAACCACTAAGCTCAATTGGTTGGTGTTGTTACGGGGAGCGGGGACACCGGTTGTAATGGAAGGGGGAAGGAGGCACACCGGAGAGCCTTCTATTGTTGTTGAAAATCAGTGTAGGAGCTACAACGCACAGTTACTCATTTAAGTGTTTGTTTTTCACCGGTGTTCATTATTTTTGGTTTGGGCAAACAAGGAGCTGACACAAGTGGACGCAAGCCAAACACACTGTGCTGTTTTGGTGACATCACCAGTTGAAGACCATCCGCTGCATCCGTATGGTGTCTTCTCATACCTTACGATGTCGGACTACTTCAACGCTGCAGGCTGTTCTGAACACTATTTCGGCGGTTATAAATCCACGATTTGAACTGGTATCGGTAGTAGTAGTAGTAGTAGTAGAAGATTTGGGCGCATCTTCCCTGTGTTTTCCCGGCTTGGGGGACAGAAACGGAGGAGGAGGCAGGAAAGAACGGAAACAATAGAGAGGCGCTGTGCTTTGTATCCTATTAGCGCTACTCGAAGGAAGCGCGCTCTCATCCACCGCACAAAGATGGAGGGATTTTAACACACCCGAATTGCACCGTTTAGCGGATTTACTGTATTGTACTGTCGAGCTGTGAATTAACCTGGGGAAAATGACTTCAGCCGAAGCAGCCGAGGAAGGTCTGAACGACTCGGATACGGACGCCTTCTTCAAAACAGGTAGGACGGATAGATCTAGCGACCTCAGCTTGTGTTTCCGATTTACTGGATGGAAACCAGTTTTAAAACAGTTAAATGAAAATGAGGGAAAAAGACATAATTTCAGGAAATGCGTATACACTGTATATACACGTGTACGGATACCTATAGGGTTGGGTTTAAATAGTAGTACGGTACCTCCAATATGAGGCTCAGTAGCAGCGTGGCTTTGTTTGACAGCTTTCACTTCTTCCTGTCAACTGATTCAGTTCACAATGGTGTTTATTTCACACACTCAAACACACTAAGGCCGTGTTGTTTCTAAAACGAGCAATGTTTATAGTATAGACATTAACCCCAGTTAATTGAGCATTGTGGTTTATATGCTGATGACTGTGTGTGTGTGGGACTGTCACGCGACTCTTATGTTCTTTACACACTTGACACACAAATGATGGATAGGTGGCAGAAAATAAGAACGTGCTATGTGTTATGCTACTGCCATTAGAGAAAAAAAGTTGTTGTGAGGGGGGCACTTCGCCTGCAACAATTACATTTTACTGCATTTAGCAGACACCCTTATCCAGAGCAACTTACAGTCCAAGCAATTGTGGGTTAAGGACCTTGCTCAGGGACCCAACTGTGACAGAGGTGGGATTTGAACCCTGGACCATAGTCCAATACCTTAACCACTAGGCCAATCCCAATAATTGAGAGAACCAAATGTTTCTCAGCAGAGTGTTGTCCAGAGCATTATGCAGTCAGTGTTAGTAACTTGACCTTTCATTGGTTTTGCTGTTATGGCCGATTGGTGTATGGAGAATTGTGACTTGTAGGCTGATATGTTTGTGTTTGGAAGCTGTAATTAGTGAATCATTTAATACTTAGTGACTCTAATGAACACTATTCACCATTATAGATGCTCTTGAAAAGGAATGCCTTTTACAGCATTTTTATTTTAAACACATGATCAAGTTAAAGCTCCAAGAATCAGCTTTGTAGGTACTGGTCATAGTTCTCATTTGCAGTCATGTAATGTCCATTAAAGGAGGTTAAGAACAAAGTCTAAAGCAAAATAGTAAACATGGTGGTGGAGCTACAATGCACAGTTACTCATTTAAGTGTTTGTGTTTCACCGGTGTTCATTTTTTTGGTTTGGGCAAACAAGAACCTGACACAAGTGGACGCAAGCCAAACACACTGTGCTGTTTTGGTGACATCACCAGTTGAAGACCATCCGCTGCATCCGTATGGTGTCTTCTCATACCTTACGATGTCGGGCTACTATTTCGGCTGTTATAAATCCAAGATTTGAACAGGAATCTGTAGTAGTAGTAGTAGTAGAAGATTTGGGCGCATCTTCCCAGTGTTCTGAGTTGTCAGGTTAGGCAGAACTTTCATTGCATTTTACAGGTTATATCAAATTGCCCTTACTCAGAGAGTAAGGAATGATTTATTCATTATTTTAGATAAATTAAAATATCGTTGTATCAATTTCAACATCAAGGAATAAAGAAAAGTACTTTGTACTTTGTACATTGTACAACCATTCATACCTTAGTTGAAAGGTTTCTCTGTTTTGTTTATGTGCAGCTAAGCTGATCCATACATGTGTGCCATTCATACATGTCTAAAGAAAGGGTTTTCTGTTTTAAACTGCAGCTCATATATGAAAGGAAAGTTTCTCTTTTCTTGTGGCACCTTAATGCAAGCCAGCTTTGGTAGCCTGTTTTGAGTCTAACCATCTGAAAGCTGCACCAGTAATGGTGGTGGTGGGAGTGGGCAAAAGATGCAGGGTTAAGGTTGTGTTGAGGACCGCGTTGTGGTGTTATCAAATTAAGGCTACTTTCTATAGACACTCTAAGAATTTCCCAGGAGACCTGTGATCAGTTTTGTCTTAGTTCAAAACGAAGCTCTAGAAATAGTATCTAAAACCTATAAAGACAGTTCAAGTTTACTGCTAATCTGTTCAGTCTGGATGTGGAGCCTGGTGGATCCCAGCACTACTTTTTGGGAGAGAGTTAAGATGACTTACAGATGGTGTCGAGGTCAGAGAATATAATCGGAGATGGGAGAGTGTCTTTGCTGTGGTTCACTCAAAGGATATAAGGTCTCTGCCAGCACAGGGAGATGTCATCGGTGCATATATTAATTCTTCATGACAGATTGTGCCACAGTGGAAATGAAAAGATATGTAAAGGCATACGTGATAGAGTTGGGCAGTGACACAGAGACATGAGACAAAGAGAAGAGAATTAATTACAGAGTGGGACAGACTTGAGGACAAGCTGTTTGAATGAAAGGCACACAGATTCAGTAGTGGGTGTTTGCCCACAGAGAGAAAGGCATTACGTGGCTGACTGAGCAGTAATCCATTCAAATACAGCAGTCTAAAAGAGCTGAAGTGGTTTTATGTTCATCCATACGGTAAACTTACTTGTTCCATATGCATTGCTTACAGGCAGATTACCCTCGAGCCAAACACTCATCCATATGTTGGACAGCTTCAGGCTACCAGCATCCTTTAGCAGAGATCTATTTCTAGCTCTACAATCTGATTGCAAGGACAGAATTATCGGAATGAGAAAATTCACCCGCTTTAGGTTTTCTCATCATCTGTTATTTTTCAGGCATTCTACCTATTAGGAAAACAGCAATTTGGCTCACAATCGTAGATTTTAATCAGGCAAGCTGCGAAGAAGTGAAAGGCAGATGACTCCTCTGGTAATAACAGCAGCAGATTGGCACACAGCAACCCTCTAATCAATACTTCTATAGCTTTAGCCTTTCTGTCAACAATAGTTGCCTCCCTGGGACCTGACAGACAACAGCTGTAGAGTTTGGCTCTGGTCCTCTTGAAAGCTACTCTACTCAGACCAAGTAGGATTTTCTTTATTGATTACGTAATCACTCTGTGAACTGAGGTCGAAGCCAAGGCCACAAATGATGTCATACGAGTCCAACCAGAGAGATGAAGGTAGAGATGTGACAGAAATGTACTAAATGAATTCATATAAATGGTAGCATTGATTTAAGGTGAGTTAAAATATGCACAACACTTGTTATACTGGCTGTACACTCTACTGAATGATTAGATTTAAAACAGTGATTAAGTAATTAAAGTGCAGAACACTAAACACAGAAGTTTAATTCAATACTTTATGTCTAAACTGGATTGGCCATACAGGAATCATAGCTCTGTTTTATATATATATATATATATATATATATATATAATTGACTTTGTGTGAGTGAGGCAGTCATTTGAGCCAGCATTACTGGAAATCTCATCAATGCACCATTTTCATTCAAGTCAGAATATAATACTGTCAGCTTTACTGGAACTGCTATTTAGTACATATCCCAGTTAAGCATGTATGTGCCCAGTTGGACATTAGTAAGATTATGTAAGAGTTTTCTAAATGTTTAGTTTTTGGTTTCATATGAACACTAACTAGCTGTCTGTTATTGCAGCTGCTGAAACTCCAAATCAGAAAAAGTTGGGACAGTATGGAAAATGCATATAGAAAAACAATGTTTCTTACATTAAATGTTTCATTGAAAAGAGCATGAACCTGAAATATTTCACGTTTTGTCTGGCCAACTTCATTTCATTTGTTAATAAACATCCAATACTGCATTTCAGGACTGCATCATATTCCAAAATAAGTTGGGATGGTAAAGCATTTACCGCTTTGTAATGTTGCCGTTGCATTTCACCAGGCTTAAAAGACATTTTGGCACAGAGGTTACTAATACAGTCAAATTAAATGTAAGGAAGACAGCCACCATACAGCCTGCAGCTTGACTGTTCATCATTAAAAAATAAATAAGAAAAAAATTATAAGTACAAACAGCAAACGAACAAATCCTTCAGCTTGTTGTAACTTATAGGATATCTATATTTGATGTTTCTTGTAGAGACACAAAGCTGTCTTTATGGTAAGAGATATGCTCAGGTCCCTTGATAGGACATTGAAAACTCTGTTAGGAGTAGAAAAACAGTTACATTTTGTTAATTGGCCTGGAAAAATGGGAAGAATCCAGCATTTGATGGAAGTAAATTTAGTCTGAGATACCTCACCAAGAAGCAATGATTTATAACATGGGCCACAGTTGTTCACAGCCCTGTATTTAATACTTTATACAGCCTCCCTTTGCCAATAAGCAGCACTTAGTGTTCTTCTGTAATATCTTATTAGGTTGGAGAATACTCTGCAGAGAATTTGAGACCATTTCACTTTACATCCAGATCCTAAGTTATCTCTTCCAGTAATGACCCATTTTAATTTCTTGGCATAGACAGGTTTAATTGTGTCTTGGCATTTTATGACGTCAATGATCCATGCTCCCATGGCTTTAGGAGGTATTATACTTGACAACAGGCATACTGTTCTTTTTAGTACATTCACCCCCTTTAACTGCAAACCCTTCTTTTTTAAGTTTGAGTTTTGTTTGTTGCCAACAATTTCATCTGACCAAATAACATGGGTCTAGTCAGAGTCCCAGAGAGTGTTTATCAACCCCATGTGCTTAAGTTTATCGTTTGATGACAGGAAAGGCTTTTCCCTGGCCTTCCAGATACTTTATTGGCATTTGTTGGGATCTCTTCTCTGTCCCATGTAGAAGAATGAGGGAAACATTTATTGATTTGTTGACTGTTTGATGTAAATAATTTTGGCAAATGTGGTTTTGGTATTATATTATATAACAGATTATATAAAAATCTTTTTTGATGAGGGTTTTGTTTTTAAATCTCTAACCAAATATACTTATTTTAAAGTTTTTTTTTTTTTTTTAACATTTTTCTAAGTGTGAGGTTTACCAAAAGCTGAACTCTCTTTACTCATCTTTACCAGGGGTGCCAATAATTTTTGGAGGTGACTGTATTTGATTAATATAGATAATTGAACTGAATTTACTATATGGTCAGCTTATTTTTAAAGTCAGATCTTGAAGTCAATGCGCAACTAGTCACCAGTTCTCAATCTAATAGAGCAGTTTTGTGATGTGGTGGATCGGGAGATTTGCATCATAGATGTGCAGCTGACAAATATGCAGCCACTATGTGATGATGTCATATCAATATCTCCAAAAGAAGGCAGTTTTAAAAGTGTAAAGTGGTCCAAACAGATACTATAAGTGTGGCCAGTGAGTGGTCAACCACTGTATGGTACTGGATGTCTTAGACTGAGACGTCTCATGATTTGCACCTGCATATTTTCATCCAATTAGTAAAGTAAAAAAAGTGGGTTGCACTGTCACCTCACAGCAAGAAGGTTCTCGGTTCAATCCCAGGTGAAGTCTGGTTGAGACTGGTCTGGGTCCTTTCTGTGTGGAGTCTGCATGTCCATCCTGTGCCCTCACTACGGGTTTACTACGGGTTTCCCTCCAACTGTCCAAAGACCAAAGTCGTTAAGTGTCGCTAAGTGTTGTCTCCAAAGTGCCCCTAGTACCCAAGTGTGTCTATGAGTGTGTAAGTGCATGTACTCTACGATGGATCCAAACACTATCTAGGGTCGTTTCTGCCTTGTGCACCAACTTTCAGATCACACCACTTGTGAATGAAAGTGAATGAAAGAATGACCGAACATTTCACCAAGGTATGCATGTGTGTCCCAAACTACTATGCTGGTAACAGATGGGATGGCAAATTACTGCTGAAGCAGTCCTGTTTTTGTAAGAATAATCTATGAACCAATTTGATGTCATAAAAATGCTGTAATACAGACACATGAAATAGATATTTCATTACATTTCCATTATTAAATCCTATATAAATATGCAACATGCATTACATTTAATTTAATCTGGCTCCACACAATGTATACTTCTGAGACAGACTCACTGACTGGATTTGCTGATTGTCCTGACTCGTGAGTATTTTTGTTGTGATAGATGCTGGGCCCCCTTCAACAGTGTGTTGTGTGTGTAGTCCCTCCTTCCCTACCCACACCGTGGTATCTTTCTTTGTTAATGGACTGAACAATAGGGTGAAACTGGCCGCTACCAGTCAGAACAAAAGGCACACCCATGGTTTGCTTTTTATTTGTATCAATCGTACTGTATACTCTGTCTGTTTTTTAAATTTGTACCCAACTTCTTTCTGCCCAGTCCACCCCCTTTTTTAGAAAGGCAGATGGTTAGTTGTCCAGGGTGAGCCACATGGGCAATAAAGAGAGTAAGAATGGATGTGAGTCATAATCTGATGTTGAGAGAGAGAGAGAGAGAGCTCAAGGACTGGACAGAAAGATCAAGGGATTTCCCCTTTCTCTTAATTTAACCTACAGTTTCCAGATTCACCAGGCGAAACTTGTATGCTTTGCAGGTTCAGTGCAGAGACACATTTAGCGCTGCTGGCTAATGGGGTCAGATCTTATTAGATGATGCTCTGAATGATGCTTTTAGATAGATTGGGAGAAAGATTCCCTGGTGGTTTGTGTGCGTGCGCGCCTGCGTTGCTACTGATAAAGATACTCTGACTCTTGTGCCATCTAATTGGCACTATGCCTAGTTTGAATCATCCACAGAGTATCTGTGACAGGAAATGAAAATAGATTACACAAACCTTTCATTACAGAATATTTGTGCTGCTGTTGAAACCTGCTCCTCAGCTACCAGCACTGACTCGACATGATTTGAAATCAGGTCCTCTGGCACTACTATTTACCACTATGTTAACAGAATAAATACTATTTAAAACAGTATTAATGAGTTGGGTTGATCCAAATAATTGATGAAACTTGTATGCTGTACTAATTATTTGACCACTTTCTCATTAGTACAGCAGAAAATCCATGCTTATAATAAAGGAATTCACATGTTTTTTATTGGATTTCAAGCAGTATATCAAGTGTAGTAATAACAGTGATTTATCTGCTAATCTATTGGACTGCATAGCTGTCTTTCTGTCTTTAATTTAGTTCAAGTGCTGTAATCAAAGAGACACATTAATAGAATGCTTTTCAGTAATAAGAAATGCGGTTGGGGTAAAGCCGTGTGCTTTAAGTTCGTTTGGTTGCTTTTTTGTTTTTGCATTCAATGAATTGTTCACTTAGCTTTGTTTGTTATTTGTGGTTTGCCTCTTCTCTTTGTCCCAAACCCACAGCAACCTTAAAAAATGACTAAAATATTATCACATCTTTGTAAATTATTTTTGATATGTTCTGCTGTAAGGTGAAAAGATGTGTCTAACAATAAATAACATAATTTTATATAAGGAAGGTATGTTTTCTGAATCTTATAGAATAGACCGCCATTCCACTGAAATGCACACACTAAATAAAAGAGACTTCAGAAACCACCAAGATGCGTTATATTCCAGCCATGAACAAAGCAGAACTCGTTTTTACCATCCAACTGTAATGTTCATTCGGAGATCCAGTGGCATTGACATTAGCATGGCAAATGCTGTGTACCCTGTCTGGAAATATAAGGCACGTCTGTCTTGTTTTGTTTGCTTGAGGCCATTGAAGTTGATAATGTACTGTTTTATTATGTAAAATGTGATTGTAAAATGACCTCCAGACAACACACTAGATTTATGATGTGTAAACATTGCAAACAATGTACATTTGAATCCCCTATAATTAACATAAATGACCAGAAACATGTTTAGAATTGTAATTAAAGTCCTCTGTTGTAGCTTACCCATGTCTTACCTAACTGAGTAAAAACATTCCTTTTTTATTTTATTTTTTTATTATAACCAATTGTGAATAACAATTCACAATTTAAATGTTTACTCTTCTTTTATAAGAAATTAAGGATATTTAACCTGCTGTAATCACATAAAAATAGAAGGAGTTTTCAATGCATATGGGAACATGATGTAAAATTCTGCTCTCTGGTGCTCAAGAAATACAATTGCAGTAGACAGCTTAATAAACATATTGCCTGTGACATTGTCAGTCTCGAAGAATGCACATTGTGACATTTTTCCATTGTGATGCATTGTTACACTGTGGTACTTTATTCATCCTTTAATCACTTTTTGACAGAATTCCCATTTTAAGCATTTTGCCATTATGTTGTTTCATTTAGCATAGACTAGGGTATTGGCTTATAATTAAATTGATCAGTACTGAGTTATGATATGGGCTGGCTGGAGTCCGAGAGACTGCTATATGATTGCTGCGTTTCAGCACAGGCTTGAAAGAAATGCCTTGCGCTAAGAGCTATTGATTTCAATACTTGTATACTCCTACTCTTGGGTGTGGCTGTGTGTAGCTACCCACAGCTGAAACAGAGTGGGGTGATGTAATGTCGGTGCAAGCAGATGGAGTCTATAGGGGTGCCTCAATCCTATTTTCTCCATTTTAGATCTCATATCAATATTAAAACTCGGTCTGTTAATGTGATTTGTGCCATGTTGGTGAACATGAGACATGGCTACAGCATGAATTGTTTCAGTGCATAGATTGGACTAAATATATTAAATCCGACTGAGAGAATGGATGCCTGTTCTCGGTTACTTATGGACTGAACCGTCATCAGATCCAGAGCCATACTGCTTGGCACAACCTCTCTCACAGTTTTCGGTTTGTAATCCTGACATCCTAATAAAATAATGCATTAGCATCAATAGCAGGTATTCAACACAGCTGGCTGCGAGGGTTTAGATAATGAAAAAATGTAATTTTTCCAAAACCGTGAAAGTTAACAATTTTCAAGAGTAAGCATGATATTAAAAACAAAAGAAGATTAAGACAAATGTCAAATGAAATTACCTTAATATTAATGATCTCTCCACAACAAATGCCTGATTATAATTATTCCTGTTTGAGGAAACACAAGGAGATTTGACCCATTAAAGCGATAATTCCACTTGCTGCGTGCAGAGTTTAAGGCCAGAGCAGGTTTCGGTTACTAATGTTACCAAGATTTTTTAAGAGCAATCATACATATTCAGCCCCTTGCATTCTCTTCCAAAGTTATAAAGCAGACCATTTCCATGTAGCTTCAGGCAAATGAAACATTTGAGCCACACTGACTGTTTGTTATTTTTTTAAGGGGCCTAAAGGAAGATGAAGCCTTTGGTAAACAGAGGAAATGAAAATATGAATTAAAATAGATCTTCTGGGGAGCATGGGATTGCCTTACACATTTGTTCTGCATCAGGGAATATCAGGTTTATCTTGCTCACTGAAGAATTACTGAAGAATTGCTTAGCCAGCAACGATGCACGGACACATGATGACATGAGGAAAATAGAACATTTGTTTATTTGACTGCAGTACATTAATGGGGCTGTTTGTTATATGTATTGTAATAAGTAGAAATAAAATATATTGCAAACTGACTTATGATATTACAACAGCGGATTGCGTTGTGTCACAATTTAGGTTCAACATCAAGGCTTTAATAAGAAGTTGCCAACCAAACATTTTGTGGACGCCCCTTCTTATTGAGCTGTACTATTTCAGAAACAATTACTTGTAACACTTTCATAATATAAAGAATACATTAGTGTTTTTTTCATAGACATACAACCGCAGCAAAATGTGGTTGTACTGAGTACCCCAGTGACTCAGCATGACACATTTGCAGGTTTCTACTTCCACCAAGTCAGTTCATTAGCTTTATTATCTTCTGGCCTTAGACAAAGTCCACAGAGAATTGGTCAACTTTGATTAAGAACCAGGCTGGCTTGCACAGAACCTTGACAACAACACCATCAGACACCTTGACAATGCACTGAAATGCCAAAAGTGAGCCATGGATTATTGTCTAACATCAGAACTCACAGTCATGTTTTAAACGCTGTCATACTCAGTAAAGTTTGTTGTTATATTAATATGTTGCGACAGCTATACATTTTGTCAAATTGCCCGGTTTTTCTTAAAACAGTGCAACCCAAGCACTTTGTGTTAGCACATATCATTTTAGTGGTCAGCATTTTGTGCACAAAGGTTATTCAGGTTTTATGTAAATGTAATATCTCAAAGTGAAGTCCTGCTGAGCATGCCATGCTGTGTTTTCTGCTGGAATACACTCACTGGTTTTGCCTCATCAGAAAAGATAAAGCTTCGTGTAAGCAAAACAAGTATAAAGACATACTGTACTAACAGAAATCAGCTTGACATCCTATGTACAGTATATAATATCACTTAAGTGGAGATTCTGCAAAGGCTGCAAGCTATGTAGTGTGAAACGTTGGTGAATCCCGCCATCAAAAGTGACACAAACATTAACTTTAGTATTTGTCCATGTTCTAAACAAGCATGTTGTTGGAAGGCCTTGCATACAGTCTAATACAAAGTTTGCCTATCCAAAGAGAACACAAGGCAAGAGCATAAGTGCACCTTGGATGGGAAACCAGTAAATTACATGGTGGGCAGGGGTCACTATCACACTTGTAGAGCTGACCTCAGTCAGGGCGTACCACACTATGCCCAGTTACTTTAAAAGATGACATCTTCACTTTTTGCTGGCCTATGCTCACAAAGAGATCACATGCATTCGGTTAATTAATTACATTAAATTGGCATGATCTGAGGACACAATATATGGAAGTAGCCTTATGTATAGATATAGCATTGTGTCAGTCATTATTGATGCTGATAGCAACTTTAACAAACAAAACATTTTTATGGATTTTTACCAAGGGAGCTGGTGTATGCAATCACACTGAATGTATACTGAGTCCAACTGAACCACAACTGAACCCACCCCTTTAAGTGTGTCTGAATATGGATTAGCGTCCCGGCACGGCACGGAGTGGTCGCACTAGTGAAATGAACCACACTTTGGTAGTCACACATGCATAGTCACTGTACAGATCACATAATATGGATACACAGTGTTTCTGGATATGATGCTTGACCCAGAGGGAAGGTGCTGCTAGGACTCAAACCCTGAGTCCAGCAGTTTTGCTCTATCGACCACCTTTTTATAATTCAAAAGTTGCATGGAACAGCCTTGAATAGCCAAATGCTACATGTTTATAAAATCTGAATGTATACACACAACTATATTATAACATTTAAGTTTTAGGTAATAATATAAACATTAGAAACTATTTGTGACATATTTGGTATTTGTTTAAAGTATATATATATATTTTTTAAATCTTTTTATTTTCTCTTTATTTCTCATATACTGTATATCACTAAACATGTTTATAAGAAGTGGATCTGGCATCCAGGTTGCTTGTTTAATAGACCTGCTGTAGTAGCATATGCTTTTAAAGTCTGAGAGGCATTTGAGGTGAGGTGATTAATGATATCACGCATTTCTCCATGTCTCCTAGTTATATTATGCATGTTCAGAGATTACAGTTACTCCCACTTTAAACACACTGTCAAGATCTGGACACTGGATCATGTATCACTAGCCATTGTTCTTGGAGTGACCTTTGTTGGTTGACCACTTGAGCACCGAAACAGTGGTTCTGAATTTCCTTTATTTGTATACAGTCTAACTGACTGTGGGCTAGTGGAATCTAAACTTTTCAGAGATGGGTTTGTAACCTTTTTCATCCCAATTAGAATCAACAGCTGTCCTCAGACTTGAGGTTCTCATGTCCTCAGAAATCTCCTTTGTCTGTGCCATGATACTCTTGCGTGTTGAAAATTAGACTCTAATAGATCCCTGTCCTTTATATAAAAGGTCGTCTAAGCAGCCTAGCTTTGCTGATCATTGAGAGGACACTGGTCAAGTCCCTACAAAAGATGCCTACTTGGTACTATAGCATGCAGCACTATAGCATTTTCTTGGGGCAGAATTTAGGTATAAACAAATTTTATGTTGTAAGCTCACAATGAGCTTCCCTTCTTTGGAACACCAGAAGTCACCTCTGACTCACACCTGTACACTGAACCCATTATTACAAAAATTAGGGAAGATTTCTTTATGGAATGTTTCATTTTTTGGCATCCCCTAAATTTTATTAGCAGTATACTTATTAGAAGGAAAGCCAAGCATCCAGTGACAGAATGTGTGAAATCAACTTAGTACATCCATGAAAAGACCCAGAAGGAAAATATGGCTTATATATTATGACATGAAAGTTTAGTTTTTCTCCTACCAGATAATGAGTGTGTTTGAAATGGAGTAAGCTGGAGCAGGTTTGATGGATGTAAATCAGGAGGCCCCCTCAATACAAGCCTCATTTGTCTGCCTGCGATAAGGAAAGATGTGTTGGTGGGTTGGCAATGATTATGCTTTGATTATCTAAGACCGATTTTGGTCTTAAAGTTGAGTTTTTACAAAGGCCAGAGAACTGTTTTTTTTTACTTTAATGTTATAAACATGAACAGTACTCCATGAAAGATGTGGGTAGTTTTAAGACCGCTGCACATATGCACATTTTGTGTATTTGGTGTGTTAGTACCGTCTTTAAGGTCACGGTGAGAGAAATATGAAGCCATTAGCCTCATGTGGAACACAGCTGCTGGATTAATGAACACACTAGGAGAATTGGCACTGCAAGCACACAAATTCTTTGCCAGAACAAACGAACTCTTCCATTTAAGCAAAAAGCAGGCATATGTGAAATGAAACAGAGTGACATATGGATAACAGTAGAGGGCTAGAAGATGGAAAGATGTAGAGAAAACTAGGGCAGAGAGCAATAGAGCAAGTGCTTTAGGATGAGACTATGGGATCCTCTTTCAAATAGCTTAGTCAATGCGTTGAAATGATAAAAGAAAACAGCAGAGTAAGTGAATACAGAAAGTGAACTTGTCTTTATGGTATGACAAATGTACATTATAAAGAATCTGGGTGTTTATGCATTGAGCTTGGTGGTACAGCATATACAATATGAGGATAAAGAAGTAGTGAAGCAAAATAAGGTGTTTTTACTGTAAAACAAAAGTTGGGATCATAGGTTGATGCATTAAACATCCAGTTAACATAATCTGGTACTCAAATAAGGCATATATAAGGCATTATAACAATATTTTTGTTGCAAGAGTTAGGATCCCAAGCCTGCTATAAAAGCTGTAAGTAGTCTTGAGCATGTAATTGCAAGCTGTTAAAAATGTCCGGTGTGTTTAAATTATTTAATAGCTGCCTATTGCAGTAATCAGGACTGCTTGCTCCTATTTGAGAGTATAGAAATAGTTATCTCATTAAAATAAAATGACACAGACATGTAAGTACACAATATAGGCTCCAGTAGCATTAGTTTCATGTCCTATTTTGCTGCAAAACTACATTTTATTGTGCTCCGGTTTCCTCTCGCATTCCAAAGACATACATCACCTAATGTGGTTTTTTTTTTTCAGAAAACGTGGCAATACCACACAGTTGGAATTTGGTCTGGGAATTGAACTGGGGCTGACTGAGGTGACAGCGCTGACCACTGAGCCTCTTTGCTGCATGCTGCATGTTTTATCACAGCCACACTAGCAAGTCACCTTGCCAAATGTAGTAAAGTAGGTCATATTTTTCAGAGACGGAAGCAAATGTTATTTTAGTACAGTAGTCTTCACATTATTATAGTCTCAATGATATATTTGTTAGTTGCCAAACCAGACAAAAATACCATAATTATGGTTGAATGTGGACACTGTTAGCACATGGTTAGCAAACTGCCTTGCCATCTGCTAATCATGTTTGCTGAGCTTACCAAGAATGTAGTGTTCTTTAACTATTTACAATTTTAATGTACACAAGTGAAACAATTCTGAAGTTCTCTTTTTAAATATGGAAAATTTACTGTTGTGCTGTGATACATATGATTATTCAAGCACATGCATGAGACACCCCCCCATTAAACATCACATGGCAACACGCGCACGCACATACACACACACACACACACACACACACACACACACACACAAACACAGCCCCTGAAAAG
>JAUZST010003247.1:0-17316 GCA_034779995.1 Parotocinclus haroldoi | reverse complement strand
TTTTTTTTAGACACACACACACACACACACACACACACACACACACACACACACACACACACACACACTTTCAAATTAATGTTATCAGGTCCTCTTACCTGTGCGTACAGTGGAAAAGAACAACAGCCAGAAGAGACACAGGATAGGTGCAGCTACCACCTGGTTCACAGCCCCAGAGTGAATCTTCTTATCCAGTTTTGAAGGCAGGTAGGCGTAGTACATATTATATCGGTCCACTAGATGCTTTAAAAGCATGTACATTAAACCTAAATGGATATGAGATGGAGTGAGATAAATGTCTAAAACATCAGGATAAGTCCTCTGGGATGTACGAGCAAAGATGAACAAATTACAAAATAGTGGACATTTGCAACCTTTATCACAAAGAATTAACTAGCTAATAAGTGCGATCTTGGAACACATTGCACAGGAAGCTTTTAAAATGCTTCCCCTGTCACCCCTGACTGAAAGCAGCTCACTACTCAACTATGTATTATTCTTTAATGTTCAACTGGGTCAACTGATGGGTCTCAGTCATGCTGACATGCTGCATGTATCCCTAACACTAGCTTAACTGACTTTTCTCAATTCTGTGGACATGTGCCCTCCTCCTGAAACATCAGGGGGCAATCAACCAACTGTTGTTATGCAAACGTGCTATATATCTGCTATCTATGCACAAGGTATAAACAGTGCATCAACACACAAACGCACATTTAGGTTTGCATTCACAAATGAACTAAGTTTCACACATTTTTGTACTTGTTTTCAAAAGGCAACTTTAATATTGCAGAGCTTTTTACAATGAATTTTAGTAACTGAGCAAGCCTAGGGTGACAGTGGCAACCAAAAACAACCCAAACATCACAAGAAAGAAACCTTGGGCAGCCTAGACGTCGCAGGTGTTAAATGTAAATCAACTAATTTGTTTTGTTCCCTCATTACATCTTTTGTGAGAACTTTGCAATAAATGTACTTATTATTACTATTAGTACTACTAGCAGTACTAGATCAGTAGAAATTGTGCATTTTTTAGTTTTAGTAGAAAACACGCATTAGCAAATTCTAACTCCATGCAAGATTAATGCAGCAAATTTTTCTGTCGATGTGGGGGTCGGTGTGTCTTTACCAAGACAACAAGTGCTACGTGCTTCACAGCAAAGGGGTGGGCCAGTAAAGAGGATTTTTGATTGACAAGAAAATATGTCGCTTTCGCCATATAGTTTTGAGAATGCTTTATTCAGAAAACATGCTCAATTAAAGCAAACAGTTCTTATGATAAATTCATATTCCATGTTTTAGAATAACGATTATATTTGTCAATTAGTTTGAGCAGGACATAGTATAAAATGTCCTGGGTATGTAACTGTCAAGACATGACTAATGATGGACTAAGTGGGTGGATCTGAAGAGCTTACCAAAAGGAACAATGATTGGACAGGTGATGCTGTAGGTCATGACTACAGTGAAGACATTCATCAACCAGGCATAAGCCGCTCCAAACTGGAACTCGTACGCTTGGTGCTACGTACCAAAACATCACATTCAACATTTAGTTATTCAGCTACAACATTTCTGCGGTTGAGTACGGTGGTGGTTATGAATCCTGATTTTCTATAAACGTTATCTGACTTTTAGACAAGTTCTAACAGTAGACAAACTGAACCCAGGTAAACAATCGTGACACAAATATCACTGTTACATATGTGATTGGCAAAGTATGTGAACCTTTAGAATTAACAGTTTATTTAAAGGTGAAATTAGAGTGTGTTTACGATTAGAGGTGTTTTTCACTCACTGCTGTATATTAAGAACAACTACAGTTGATTCCGGTTAATCGGACCATATCAGGATGCGATCGTTTTGGTCCTAATAACCGGCTGGTCCTATTAAGATTCAGATTCAGAAAACTTTATTCATCCCCTAGGGGCAATTGAAGAATTAATTGAACATGCCCTATGTTACATGATGGGACGTGCTATGTAACATATTAAGTGTTTATTAAACCTTTATTGTGCGATTTACACGTATAGTGAACGTACAAACAAGAACTACTTGGTAGTTGCTTACAAACTTTGTTCATTGAAAAATAAATTTGCAAACAAGTTTTTCGAAACGATCTACAACACAATGTATAGATACTCAGCATGCAAAGCATAATACTGTAAAAAACAAGTTCTTACTAAATTCCAGGCAATGTTTGAAGAATTTATCCAGTGTGATATCCAGTGTATCCGCTTTAGCAGAGTCACTTAGGCTAAGTGACTTATGGCTTCTTTTTCTGTAGTAAATGGAAATGTTAGGCAAAGACCTGTAGGTGGCAGTAGAGGGCTGGGAAGAAACTCGGGAAAAATAGAAAGATATTACATACTGTACATGTTTTTGGTCCGATTAAGCAGAATTTTGGACCAAATAAGCGAAATAACATTACATGTATATAATAGGATTTGATTAGGTACTTTAGGATTTGGTCCGAATAAGTGGCTGGTCCCATTAACTGGAATTGACTGTATTCATAATCCAGACAGGTTCGCAGGCCAGCCACTGCAAACCCGTGCTACTCTGGGTGCAAGGGCAGGAACATCCATAGATGGCGCGCCTATCCATCATAGGGCATACACACAGTCACTCAAAGACTAAGGGTAACTTTAGAGACACCAATTTAACCTAACATGCATGTTTTTGGACTGTGGAAAGAAACTGGAGTACCTGGAGTAAGCCCATACAGACATGGGGAGGACATGCAGACTCCACACAGAAAGGACCCAGGCCACTCCACTCTGGGATTAAACCTAGGACCTTCTTGCTGTGTGGCAGCGGTGCTACCCACCGAGCCACCGTGTTGCCCATCATGCTGTCATATGAGATCAAGATAGAGCATTTTGGTAACAGTGGAAGAAGCAAAATGGGAAATGGGATTGGGAGTGGTCAGCTCAGGACAATCCCAAGTCTACCTCAAAATTGGTCATGCACACTCACACTGGGCTTTTATGAAGTGGGAGAAAAACGGAGCAGCCAGCGTAAACCCACATAGATGTTAGAGTTCGCGAACAAGTTGGAAACAGGGCTGCTGGAACTGCGACACAACCATGTTTCAGCTCAGAAAGCACAAGCACATTTTCCACTGACTCTTTTCCAATGCTGGATCCAAGGATCTGAGTAGCTGTAAAGCACTTATAAACCAGTTTTAAAGAGTCACAGCAATAATACTAACACGCTGTATAAAATGATAACTTTGGTAAGCGCTCCACTTCATTGACTGTCGGCCCATTTCCGGCTGACACAGGGACGTAATACGTACAGTATGTAAACCAGGTTTCTGCTTTAACTGTTGTCAGAGCTTTCGCGAACAGCCATCTAGCTCAGCCATCAGACGATGAGAGGCCGAGGCTCAAGTTGGCTCCTTATTCGCAGTGTCTTTTTTCCTCCTTATTCTCTACCCTGAATCAGAGAACGGCTGAGAGGGTGCGTTCATCATTCTGTATTTTATGTGCAGATGCGGTTTTGCGGACTTTCAGTCATAAGGATGATGGAATTCGAACATGCTATGTTAAATCACCACTGTGACTGTAAAGTATGAGACGTAGGTAATAAATATATGTAATTTATTTTCAAAAATACGATGTGCCTTCAGTTTTTTCAAACGAATCGCAGGCTGCAAATAAGTAGCCAGCTTCAGCCTCGTGATGAGCGCAGTGCTGGATAGTGAAATAGCCCAGCTGTTCAATTCAGACACAGAAGATGAGGGAGATTTATGGGAGAAGATTGATTAAAAAAATAATGTGAGTATTTTGTTAAATAGTAGAATAAAGTTAAACTAAAATCTTGTTTCGCTTCATTTACTTTTTTTGTAGACCGTATATTTTAACATGCGCTTTACGGTGCAGACTCACTCACTCGAGAACACTCGTAAAATAACACCATAAAATAATCACATCTTTTTCCTCCAGTCATGACCAGTTTTTCCGCAAAACCCTGTCTAATCGTGAACGCTGATAGCAAACATGTCACTTTATTATTTAGATATGCTGAACATGCAAAAAGATAATCAATGCATAGAAAGACACACTGGAAATGCAAAAAAGAGATGCTGAATATGAAATTAGTATAACTAATATAAAGACTGCTTATTAATTACTGCTTATTAGTGTGAAAACTGATGGCAGCATTTGGTCGTTGCTAAGTGGCTAAAAAGTTGCAGCAAATTTAACTCTGGCGTTTTGGAAAACATAAATAAAATAAAAATAAAACAAAATAAAATATGATGATTTACGAATTCTTTTTAACCTATATTTAATTGAATACACTACAAAAACAATATATTTAATATTCAAACGGATAAACTTGTTTTCTGCAAATATTCACTCATTTTGAATTTGATGCCTGCAACAAGTTCCAAAGAAGTTGTGACTGGGGCATGTTTACCACTGTGTTACATCATCTTTCCTTTTAACAACACTCACTAAGTGTTTGGAAACTGAGGACACTAATTGTTGAAACTTGTGGGAGATAGGTCTGGACTGCAGGCAGACCAGTCTAGTTACTGCACTCTTACACGTGCAGAATGTGGCTTGGCATTGTCTTTCTGTGATAAGCAGGGATGTCCCTGAAAACATTATGCTTGGATGGCAGCATATGTTGCTCCAAAACCTGTACTTTGTACTTACAGAGATTTACATATATTCTCTGAATGTTTTGATGATATTATGGTCTGTAGATGATGCAATACCTAGGTTTCTTGCAATTGCACGATGAGAAACATTGCTCTTAAACTGTTGGACTTTTTGCTCATGCAGTTGTTCACAAAGTGGTGAACCTCGTCCCATATTTGCTTGTAAATAACTGAGCCTTTTGGAGATGCTCCCTTTATACCCAATAAGGACACACGTGGCATGTTCCAAACAGGTGTTTTTTGAGCATTCCTCAACTTTCCCAGTATTTTGTTGCCCCTGTCCCAACTCTTTTGAAATGTGTTGCAGGCATTAAATGTTTAAATGAGTGAATGTTTGCAAAAACAATAAATATTTCCATTAGAACTTTATATATCTTGTCGTTGTAGTTTATTTAAATGAATAATTGTTGAAAAGGATTTGCAAAACATCATATTCTGTTTTTATTTATGTTTTACACAACGTCCCAACTTCACTGGAATTGGGGATGTACAACACCCAAACAAAGGACAAATGCAGTATCTGACTTTATACCAAAACATATCATGCATATTTTGGGGTTAAACTGGGTGACCAGGACAAATCTTCGGCAAAACAGTGAACTAAATGTCCAGCATTGGAGTTCCAATGGTGTGGCAAAAGTCTCAAAACCTTGTTGATGAATGCTGTTTCTGCATTATAATTATTACAGGCATGAACACAAAGACAAAATCTTCTATCCAGTACTCACATCTCAACTCAGCTACAAGTCCAGTTGCTCACTGTGGCAAATTCCCTGTATATATCCTCAGTACTTTGGAAGATCCAGACGACAATGCTTTCTGTCATTCCAATTTTTAGAAACATTTCCCACAATGAAAGTTTCATGACCTCAGAAGTTTACTCAAGCAGGTTCGAATGACTTGGTAAGATATCTTGATCTGCTATAGTCATCAGCATTGTTGGGTTCAAGGATAAAGTAAAAGAATCTATTGGCTCTCAGTACCACATTTATGTATCATAACAAAGATCTTTATAATCTTCTGAAAGATCTTCTAAAATATTTCCAAATGGGTAACTCAGTAATTCTGAAATGAACTTATAAATTCATTAAAATAATTCAAAATATTTTCTTCAAAAATATAATATAATGAGTATTGTTGGATTTTGTGTGGTGCCCTTAAGGATGCTTCTAGGGCAGCAAAGCCCTTACTTCCTTGCATCGTGTGACTTTGCGATAGCCAAACAAATGCACAACATTATACAAGGAAACAATGGCATGCTAGAGAGAAATTTGAAATAGGTAAAAAAGAATATTAAGAATTAACCACTTGCTAATTCTCAGAAAGTGTTACTCTCCCATTGCTTATAAAATTAAAACGAATGAAAAAGTTAATTAGGGCTTTGGTTCAAGATGGTGAGTGCTTTAAGTACCTGTGTACCACATTTCCTGCTCTTTCACATGAGAAATTGAAAGCTGGCATATGTCATGGCCCACAATGAACATTCTGCAATACCATGTACATCATAGTAAAGGATGCTTGTTCTGCTTTTATCTAATATGATTACAGATGTTCTTGGCAACTTCAGGGCTGAAAATCATACCCTTTTATTTAAAATTAGTTTCAAACTAGATTAGAGCACCAGATTGCATTTCCTTGATAGACAACTGAACTACTTTTCCTCAAATCTTGGAGCTCTGAGTGAACTTCCACCAAGCCATCCAGACCATAAAACATAGTCAGCAAGGCAGATGGAACACAAACATTCCAGCATGACAAATGAAACAAATATATTACGTGCTATCGTACCTTTAGAAATTCTCATTACCCTTGATATTGAAAAAAATAACATTGCATATTTTTTACGTCATATTTGGAATCAGCACATTTCATTTAGGTAAAATAGATAACCAGAAAAAAACAGTGTTATTTCAGTACAACTTGTTCAACATGGATGTAGTACATGGGTGCACAGTTACTGTGGCATTGTGGTATATACAGTATTTTATTCTGCTTAAGAAGTGGACTTTTACAAAAATATCAAGGTTTTTCACTTTGGCTTATTGGAGGTGCCTTGTAAGAACCAAATCTTGCAAGAAACACCCAAATATATTAATTTTTTACAAGGAGCATTTTTTGTGACACCAAATAAAGCACAGCATCTCTAGTAGGTTAATTCCTAATTTAAACTGGACTACCGCTCAGCCATAGCCTTATCCAGTGTCACCACCAAAGAGGAACAACATCATGGGTAAAGTGCTTGGAAAAGAGTAATTGGAATTGTATGACCACTGTCAACAGGAGAGAGAAGGTCATGAAAAGGTTCCTATCCTCCAGGGTGTCTGAGCCTTTTAAAAGGTACTTGACAGAATGAAGAAGGAATTTTTAGACTCGTAGCAGGATTAAGGTTTTCATTTGTAGTTGTGAAGGGAAGCTATAAGTTGTTACAGCTCAGAAAGCAGAAGGGTACCATTTTCCACTTACTATTTTACAGTGCTGGATTAAAGGATCTGGGTAGTAGGAAAGCACTTAAAAAGCCAGTGGAGAGTCACAGGAGTATTACTAACACACTGTATAAGAAGATAACCATACAAGGTCACATACTAAAAATCTGGTTTTAAGTTCTAGCATCATAACTGAATGGTCACACCAGAAACTTTACATTTACATCATTTGTTGAAGTTGCTATTGAGACACTGCTGCCACTGCAAAGGGCTTTTTTGAAACCACAGAAAGCCACTGTAAGCAACAGTAGATTTTTACACTGAGAAAGGCAGACATTTCTCTTCAAACAAACAAATGCTTAATGCCAAGATAAAAGATGCTGAAACCATCAGCTTTTTAAAAAAATCACAAAAAAATTAAGTGCAGCAATCTTTGTGGGTGGAGATGCCATGTTTAAAAATATATGTAAATAATATGGATCTTTTTTGTTTTTAGGGTTATGAATAGTGACATTAAGTGAATGCAATTTTAAAGAAAACAAATGCATATGTTGTGTTTTGGATGTTGGTAGGCTGGTCAATCAGTTCCATGTTTCACGTTTGTTCTTTGGTCTTGTGATGGTTTAGCTAGTAAACCTGAATGGTCTTGCTGGTCTTTCTTATAAGCATTTTTTCTATCATCAGGTGATATATATTGGCATATCACACAGGCCTACTTGTATCTGTTATGAACATAGGTGCTCATACATGAATAAAGCTAAGAAACAAATAACTGTCCTGATGTGTAATCAGCTCATAGGAAAGTAAATCAGAATCAGAACAACAGATTGAGCAGAGCGTTCTGGGAAATGTACTCCAGTAGTGAAAGGACCGTGATATAATCCAACCTTGTACCTGACTGCAACCCTATTCTTACATATTTACTGAATAAAAAAGCTAAGCTGAATCTTTTCTGCCCTGCAAAAGGCAATCAAACCAACTAAGGTGAAATTAGCATATCAGCAAAAATGCTCTGTTGACAATACATTTGCGGGTTGGAAAGTACTTAGCACATTGTTTTGTTTAAGAAAATCTTTTCCATGGGTGAAACTGCTAATTGTCAGATACTACACGGTTATATACAAAAACGCTATATTGTGTATATATATATATACTTTCTGCCCTAATAATGCAAAAGTAAGAAGGCATTTTACTTTTTCAAGAGGTTGTAATGTGATCTTTCATAAATATTACATGTATGAGTTTTTAGTTCTAAAAATAAATACACAGAGTCTTGATTTTTTCATGTTTTTTATTGAGTAACCTAATGGGTTAAAGCCTCAAATGCCAGTTCTTAGTGCCAGAACTGATCTTTTAGAGGTAAATGCATTATAGTATAATGCATATTAAGAGTACGTTTATTACATTTATTTCATGAATGGGATGGGATATCTACAGTCAGCATTAAGCTGCTAAAAGTTGTGCTTCAGCTCACTTTTCAAAATGTCAGATGCATTATTCTTACATGCAGAAATAGAATCAAGAGTAATGTATTTTCTTTAAAATCGTCATTCCTTGCCTTCTGAATGTTTATGCTCCTATGAGAATCAGCATTTTGGAGGTAATTTGTGCTCTATATATCATTATTATATTTTGTCGTAGCAACAGGAATACGGTGATGCTGACAGACTACTTACCTACCTAGTTAACTTCTGAGTGATTTCACCCAGCGCCAAAGCAGAATATTAACTAGTGCTGCCTTGTACACTGATACTGCAAAAGTAGTGCGATGCAGTAGGACAAGTAATATTATTAATACTGGTGCTGTAAGAATTACATTTTAAAATCAGAGCTTTATTTCCGCAAGTTGCGTCAATGTGCCACAGGGCAGTATGTGCACGCAACACTCTGCTACTTTTCCCTGCAGGTAAACACAGTGAATAATAAAAGAAAATTGAGAGTTAATTGCTGCTACTATTAGCACTTTTACAGACTGTCCACAGATTTCAGAGAAAGTACACGCAAGAAGTGAAGTATTGAATTATTTTAAGCCCACGAACACAACAACACAACAAATTAGTCTGCAAATATGTTTAAAAAGTGAGACAACATTATTACATCATGATAATATTCTTAAATATAAATGAGTGAGATCCATATTGAGTTTTTTTTCACAATTTGTTCAACCATTTGACTTTGACAAGGAAGTTAAGGGCAATAATAACTGTTTAACTGTCTTTTTTCATTAACTTATCAATTTGGCAAACCTTTCTATATATGCACACTGTTAATGTTTAGTTTACTATAACTTACAAACTGCTAAAAATCAGGCGTTCACCATCACAAATAGTTCACAAATAGATTATCAATGCAAATTCTAAATATGATCAGTTTATATATATTCAACCCAGCAGACTCAGCTCTACTGGTAATGATAATTACGGCATGGACAGTTTTGTCAAAAAATATTTCTACTGCTTGAAAATGCAACTGAGTAGAAGCTAACTAACCTTAATCAAATTATTTTTAATAATCAAATTACTAATACTATGTGTACCTATTCATTGTCAAAATCTCTTTTGTTTTTTATTGCAAGTTATATGCTTTAATGTCTTTTATTCCATTACTTTATGCTGTGGTATCGTTTTATTATTGGTATCAAGATATTTTAGGAAGCTGTCCTATTAAAGTCATAACAATAAAATAGCATCAAATAGAGAAAAAGTGCATTAGTCATGGGAAAATTAGACAAAAAGTTTAAATCTGTCAGGGTCCCATGTGAGAGATAATTTCCAGTTATTTAGCTCCTTATTACAATGTATTATTATACAGAAGAACGCACAATCTAAACCAGATACAAGAAATGTTGGCTAAACAAACCTTGTGTTAAAGGCCTCCAACCTTTCAAAACACTTAAATCTTTAACATCAAGTTCTCTTGACAGACTCAGCATTGGGTGAGTACAACAAAGCCTGGTGATCATCCCCACATTTTTTAAGAACAGCTGCACACAGGTAATAACTATAGTGGGGGAAATTATGCTAA
This sequence comes from Parotocinclus haroldoi, assembly GCA_034779995.1. Lineage (NCBI taxonomy): Eukaryota > Metazoa > Chordata > Actinopteri > Siluriformes > Loricariidae > Parotocinclus > Parotocinclus haroldoi. The sequence goes on along the minus strand of JAUZST010003247.1, from coordinate 7,197 downwards.
CAGAACAACACGGCACAAACAGAGATGTAGCTGAAGTTGGATCCCCTGAAGTTTGACCTTTCTCTTACTCTGACTTGCCTGTTTCTTGTAGAGAAAAATCCTCCACAGGGACATTGTTATGCAGAAAAATCACAGCTATAACGGTCACTGTTATAGACCTCTTTTATTTAGTTACAGGGCAGAAGCAGAGGATACAAAGCATGTTTATTAGTGCAGTAAGAGTGTCACCAATGAAACAATTTTAAAACAAACTAAAACGAACACATAAAGTGTGGGTATGCAACGTTACAGTAGGCCCCTGGTTTCATCACAGGTTTTTGGATGTCAGTAACAGTATGGTTTCAGTATATTTATATTTAATAAAATGTTAAAACATTAAAACGTTAAAACATTAAAAGCACGACTTCCTTCAAACAAAGAACTTTGAAGGGTGGAAGACAAACAAAACTCCATTCAGAAAAATGACAGCTTGGTTGAGACTCTAGTTTCTGTCTCTAATCAAAGGGAGAAAAGCTGCAGAAAATTACACTGTATAAATATGAATTAAATATAAATAAAATTAAAATGAAACGATAACAAGCAAGCATGGTTTTACATTAGGCAAAATTAATTGAACAGGGTAAGAAAGAGTATATCTAAAAATAATAAAATTTAGCCAAAATATAACAGGATATCACCTTGCAGCAAACTCTTGAGATGCAGCAAAGCTTGTACACCCAAATTTACAACGCACTAGATTTTGTCTCCACAGATCCATCTCCACAGATGATGCAAGTTCCTGAGATAAAGTTCTCAAAGCATATTGAAGAAAAACAGCTGCCCAACATCAAAGGCCATCCACTGTACGTAACAGCCGGCATTAGATTGTGTTCAGGCATTTTATGCCAGAATAATGCATGTTTGTTGTCAAAAAACCCAGTTTTTATTTCACAGAACATGATTTCAGTCAATGTCCCAGTGTTTAGCAGTCAGCTGTTCCATGTTTATGGTTAAATGGCAAGAAAGGCTTTATCCTTTTTCCGACCCCATCGAAACTCTCCGAATTTGGTTGTTTGTGCAGAAACATTTGTCCCAATTGTAAAAGAATTAGGTGTTATATTTGATTCAGATCTCTCCCTTGACCTGCACATTAACAACATCACACAAATTGCTTTCTTTCAGTTATGTAACATTGCTAAACTTAGAAATATTCTTTCCTTTCAAGATGCTGAGAAACTAGTTGATGCATTTATCACCTCGAGGCTGGATTACTGTAACACTTTACTCACTGGATGTTCTAGTAAATCTCTAAACAAACTACAACTAGTGCAGAATGCAGCAGTTTGAGTCATAACTAGAACTAAGAAACCTGATCATATCAGTCCTGTTCTGTCGTCTCTACATTGGTTACCAGTTAGATTCCGAATTAATTATAAAATACTTCTTGTAACATATAAAGTTCTACATGGTCTGGCCCCACATCATCTGAGTGAACTCTTACAATCTTACAATCCAGCTTGTCTACTTCACTCACAGGCTGCAGGACTTCTTTCAATACCTAGAATTAAAACAGTCACTGCAGGGGGAAAAGCTTTCTCATATTTGGCCCCCCAGCTATGGAATAAAGTTCCCACTTTATTTAGAGGTTCAGACACTTTCCAAATCTTTAAGTCTAGGCTAAAAAAATTCTTATTTACTCAGGCTTTTAGTTAGATTTAGACTATGACGCATGACTCGCGTTGGCTCTTGCCTCTTGGCTGTGTAAAATTCTGGTTCTCTCCCTTTAGCAATGCTGCTATAGTTAGTGCTGCCAGAGTTCTCATGCTGCACAAGGCATCAGTAATGGATAACAGAGTCTGTGCTCCTAATAACTACACTTTCTCTTTTCTTTCAGAGGTGATGTTCTTCCAGCTCGGCATCACTCTGCTGGTCTCCATCGGCGTAGGCCGGTCCCATCAAAGTGCAGGAACTCCCTCCATCGGTTTGACAGTAGGAGACGATGTGCCTCCAAGGAACTCCCACTAAGGACTCACTTTATAATCTATTTTGTTTTATAGTTTAGTTTTTTATTTTATTACTAATTTAAATTGTATTATTTATTTGTTATTGATTTATTAACCTAATTTTGGTATAATTTAATATACTTTTAGTAGTTATATAATTAACATCTAGGCCACCCATGGACGATTGAGTCTTGATCCTCCCTTGGTTTCTTCATACCACTTTAGGGAGTTTTTCCTTGTCACTGTCACCTTAGGCTTGCACAACTTGGGATTGGCCTTTTAAGATAATGTAATATTGTAAAGCTGCTTTCAGACAATGTTCTGTTGTAAAAAGCGCTATATAAATAAAATTTAATTGAATTGAATCAATGACAGTTAGTGCATAGACTATGTGTATTCACAATGAAGCGAAAAATGTTTCTCAGTGATGGGGTATTGATGAAGGAATATTGTATACATCTCGACTGGGATGTTGTAGCTGACTAAAAAATTTAATATTTATTTAAATTGGTTAAAAACATGCTATAATCAAGAATTTATGTTCCAAGAATTATGGTAAATTCAATATACAAAATCGTAGATTAAATATTTATATCAATATGGCAAATAACTTATAAAGTGCATTGAAGACAGGTCTAAACTGCATGCAGGTCAGTCTAGTACTCGCACTCTTTTACTACGAAGTCAAGCTATTGTAACATGTGCAGAATGTGGCTTAGCTGTTAGGGTTCCGACCTATCGCCCCAGAGCATTCGGCTGTCCTCGCCGGTCACCATTACAGAGCAATCGGTGAGGGTGGTTTATATCCGGTATCCTAATTTCGAACAGCTGCTTCTCCTGCTATTTAGGTACTTAGGTTTTAGCGCTGTTCACTGCCAGATCGTCTTCATTCGGTACAAATGGTGCCCTTGCACGCACCATTAGGAATAGTGGTTGCGTTTCGGGGGAACACTTTGGGGCACTTTGAGGGTCTCCCGTCTCATGCTCCTTTGTTGTTAGCGCCTGTCAAGCCTCACTCCAGCTGGCTGAATGGGACGCGCCCCGGCTAGGCTTAATTGCGCCATACATACGCCCAAGTTCACGCTCGCCCCCTGGCGCTTAGGTGCCCTCTCACGATCAGTCCTTGGCTAAGATGTACATGATTTCTAAAAACAATTAGAAATTGTTATGATATGTGGTTTAGGACCCAAGGATGCGGGAATAAAGGAATCCCACAACGTATAATAAGAATGGGGAAAAAACTGAAAAAGCAGATCAAAGGCTCTCCAAACTACAAAACAAAAAAGGGGAAAATGTAACATAACCTCAGTGTAATTAGCTATTTACAACAGGAGCAAATTTAAATTGATACTAGTCACTCACATTTACATTGTTTCAAGTTAACCAAAGTTTACCTATAGTCATGGAAAAACTGTTTGAAAATAGGACAAATGTTGATTTTCACAAAGTTTGCTGTCTCTGTTTTTTAGCTTTTTATTAATAAATACATTCACATTAAGCAAGGTCTGAATATTTACATTGTTGACTGTTCTTATTTAAGACTTCAGCATACCAGACAGCTTCTGGGCAAAATCTTGGATGACTGCATTCTTGCCTAATCAGTGCTTGGAGTTAATCACAGTTGCTGGGTTTTTGCTTGTCCACCCTCTTTTTGAGGATTGATAACAGGATCTTAATGAGATCGAGATCTAGGTTTGTCATGGATCAAAGATTTTTAAGTTTTGTTTATCTAGCCACTTGGTTATCACTTTCATCTTGTGACATAATGCTCTCAGTTTTCTCATAATTGGCCCCCTATGGAATAAGCTCCCCACTTTAGTTTGAGATTCAGACACTCTCCAAATTTCTGAAGTCTGGGCTAAAAACAGTCTTATTTACACAGACTTGTGGTTAGATTTAGACCAGGACGCATGGCTCATGTTGGCTCTTCCCTCTTGGCTGTGTTACCTTCTGGTTCTTCCCCTTTTTGAAATGCTGCTATAGTTAATGCTACCAGAGTCTCTAGAATTAGCGATTGCTAGTAGACTCTGTGCTCCTAACCAATAAGTAGTTAAATTTTTTCTTTTGTCTCAAATCTTCTGTTCGGGCACCAGTTCCAGCACCACACACTTAGATTTCCTCCACCTCAGCATCACTCTGCTGGACTAATTATCTTAAATGTTTAACATTATTTAATTTGATTGAGATTACCTATTTAATTTTACTATTAATACAAATGAAACTGTATCAGTTAACATCTAGGTCACGGCATCATCAACTCGACTTCCCATTCTGGCCAACTCTTTTCCAATTATCGATGTGGTCAGAGACTCTCAAATCTGGCTAAAATCTGAAAAATGTAAAATCTTTAGAAACCACTCTGTCCTCAAGGGAGTATGGTTCATGCATGGACCAGGCATTTTTGACCTGGTCTAAGAGGGGTATCACAACCAAGGCTTTTGGTCTGTGAAGGATGCTATGAACTTGCTATGAATGTCTAAAATACCAAATTTTATGTCTTTTGTTACTTCCAAATTAGGCACTTTGTACAGTGCACCTTCCCTCATTTTCCCAAGTGCCCAGATTAATCAAAAACAGATCCCCTATATAGAATAGAATGCCTTTATTGTCACTATACCAGTGTACAATTATAATAAAAGACACTTCCTTGCAGTGCAAATGTTGGGTGCATGTGTGAGTTCAGAGTGAATATGGCTTTTTGGAAGAAACTGTTCTTGAATCTGTTTGTCCTTGTCTGGATGCACCTATATCACTTCCCTGAGAGCAACAAGTTACAAAGTTTAAAGCCAGAGTGGAAGCTGTCCTTGATTAATAATTGCAGCTGGACTATTAGAAGTAATAGTGTGCTTGGTGTAAGATAGTGATGAGAAATCACCTAACTTTGTGACAAAACATCTAGGTTATCTATATCAATACCAATTTTTTTTATCTAAAGTATGATTACAGTGGTGGGTCATCAAGGTATATCTCCCCTTAGACTTTGAACCATACTAGTTTGCATATCGTGCAAACAGATTTATAGAAGACACATAATCACTTCTTTTCAACATGCGGAGAAACTGCATTGCATGCTTTTATAACCTCAGGGTTGGATTATGTAATGCTTTACATGCTGGATGCTCTAGTAAATCTCTAAATAAAGTTCAGCTTATGCAGAATGCAGCAGCTCGAGTGCTCACTAGAACTAGAAAATTTGATCATATCAGTCCTGTTCTGTCGTCTCTACACTGGTTACCAGTTAAATGATTATAAAAAAAGCATTACACGATGTGGCCCCACATTATCTGAGTGAACTCTAAATCCAGCTAGTCTACATTGTTCAGGGGGACGTCTTTCAGTTCCTAGTATAAAAAATTCACAGCAGGGGGAAAAGCTTTCTCATACTTGGCCCCCAAGCTATGGAATAAACGTCCCACTTTAGTTAGAGATTCAGACACTCTCCGAGTTTTGAAGTCTAGGTTAAATCTTATATCTTATTTAGTCAAGTTTTTAGATAGATTTAGACTATATAGCATGGCTAAGGTTGGCTCTTGCCTCTTGGCTGTGTTAACTTCTGGTTCTCTCCCTTTAGCTATGATGCTATAGATGGCCTTGTCCAATGGAACTCTTCCAGTGAAAGCTTTTTGGCCATAATTTCAGGTTTGGCCATTTTCAGTTCCATCCACTCTGTATGATGCTTCTTCTTTGTAGGACAATTAACTCCTCACTACAACCATATTTATTTCTTGGAGTGGAATGTAGTCACAGTCTCTCAACCTCTTATCTGGCTTGTCCTGACATCCAATATTCTTCCCATCCTGTCTTCTTACACATTTTGTGCAATGAAAGGATCAGCACCCTCTTGTCTTTTAGCATCCTTGTTCATATTTGCCCATTAGGCCTTCTTCTCTCTATTTCCATTTCCTCCCTCCTTAATCTCCCCCTCTCTTTCCCCCAACAAATTCTGTCTCATAACTCCTGAGAACCTGAAATTGTACCACCATGTTGGATGAACATTCTTGTGCAAAGTGCGCATTATTAAATCTGCATTGTTTGTAGTTGTTACTTGTAAATCATTAGGAACAATTGTTATCACGAAATACATCTCTGAGTTTTGCCAGCATGTCTATGCTTTAAGAAGTGTCTAAAATGTACGAGACTAGTTTCACAAGTCTTGAGACAATAGGTTTGAAAAGAAAAATAAATTTCATGGTCTCTAAATACAGGAAATAAAGCAACATGGCCACTAACTATAAGTAACTAACTATAAGACAGTGAATGTTATCATGGCTAGATACATTTTATTTACTCATTTGAGGAAATAGTATACCTATAAACAAAAGACAAATGTTTACCGTAATTTGCGTCACAAGATGGTGCTGTTATGAAGAGATGACACGAATACAGTTTGATCAGCTCTGAATCTAGGGCTTGGTGTCATTTTGGCACTGAACTCTAATCATCATGTTGCTCTTTACAGTTCTGATCCTTTCAGTACTAACAGGTTAGAAGCTTTAATTCATTAATTCATTTATTAAACATAATTGCAATTCAGGGTTATGGGAATAATTTAATTGATGTTTTATTAAATGTATTACTTTGGATTGTAAAAATCTTTACATTTTTACTTTTTTCTTTATGACAGGTGACTCTTTTGAGAACTCAATAATACCTCATGATTCTCAAAAACATGCCATGGTTGGTGAGAGTGTTACTCTGTCTTGTAACTACAGTGGGGATGTATACAGCCTGCTTTGGTATCGTCAGTATCCCAGATCCAAACTAGACCTTTTCCTTTCCACATCTGAATTACAACCTGCTGTTTCAGAAGATAAGAAAGTCTTTGCTCAAGCTGACAAACAAAACAAGCTTTTAAAACTCAGGATTTCCTCTGCTGCATTATCAGACTCTGCACTCTACTACTGTGCCATGAAGCCCACAATGACAGGGAAACCATCTGCACTGTTCTAAAACATGATGTGGAATGAACTGCTGGTTTGTTTTGTTTATTAATATACAATCTTATATAAAAAGTGGAGACCCCTGGTCAAATAATTATCTTAGTTGCATTTCTAAATGGAAATAATTAAACAACTAAAATATGTTTGCTTGCTGAATGTATTTGTATTTTTACTGGTTATGTTTAATATACTTGTCAGGAGCGGTTGAGAGAGCGTAACGGAGACGAGGATGCAGAACAATGGGAGGTTTATTGAACAAATGAACAAGGAGGCAG